>VXBA01005585.1:93832-190039 GCA_013399895.1 Serilophus lunatus | reverse complement strand
GCACGGCTCCCCTTCTCCTACTCCCAGGCCTCGTGGCTTGACTCAGCCCACCTCCATCGGCATTGGAGCCACGCGAGCACAACTACAGGTTGAAAGCTTCCCCAAATAACATCCCGGGCTGGGGGGAGAACCTTTCACTGTGTTGTGTTTTTCAGAGATTCCAAGGGCTGGGAGTTGGCTACCACCAGAGAGGGAGAAGAAGAAGGAAGTGGCTCTCCCTTTCCACTGCTTCTTTTTGGGCAGCTTGGCTGGCCTTTGAAAGCAGTTCCCTTATTCCTTTTTTTTCTTTGTTTTTCCTTTTTTTTGTGGTTTTGTTGGGTGCTTGCTTTTTTTGTGTTGAGTCTGGGGTTCCCTTAAACTGTGTTTCCTTTGTTTTGAGCTCCAGACAAATAAAGTGTTTCGCTGTTGTCACATTCTGTCATTCTTCTTGTCACTATTAAAAGTGCCCCCCTAGTTAATATTATGGTGCTTAAACCACCACACTTTTCTACTTCCCCTTTGTTATAGCTGTTCTATTCTCAGGTAGCGACAAAGTGTTTTCTTAGTGAAATCTTCCAGGAAATTCTTCTTGAATGTATCACAGGACTATCTCAGACATATATTGCTCTTGTTCACAAACGCTTAAGAAGTTAAAGTACTTAAAGAACTCCAAAAGACAGTTTTGACACTGCCAGTTCTATTTATAGTTAGTCTACTCTAAGAAGATGCACTGAAATCTAGAGTTTTTCTGAAGAGTTAATTTAAAAGTTACTACTGTTCTTGATTTTTCTCCCTAAATCGTAAAGGCATATATGTCTCACTAGTTGGTTGCAACTGTTTCCATAACTAAAGTGGGTTCTTAGCGGAGCTCCCTTTGACTGCAGTTCATCATTTCCTCACTCATTCTGTCATCCCAAGCACCAGTCATGATGTCAGGTCAAAGATTATACCAAACAACTGAGTTCTGAACTCTGGGGTCATGGAGTGAGAAGCAGACCAGGATACAACCTTGGAAAGCCATAGATTTGCATTTATCACATATACTCTGTTTTACAGGTCACTCAGATTTTGCTGAAGAATTGTACTCTTCATGGTCTCTCTTCCTTTCTGACAACAAAACTTGCCAAGATGTGCTGGCATGTAATACTTGCTGCTTTGATAATTGTTAAATTTTACACATATTTTCCTAAATTATTTTGTGCATTCTTAAGAGACTAGAGTTTGTATGTAACCTAATCTGTAGTCCTTATTCCTATAGTCTCATAGAAAGAAGTTTCTGGTGACAGAAGCAATGACACGTACTGATGAGCAAGAATTTCCAGCTTCAGTATAGTTCTGTATAGTTAACATTCAAGATTCTCATTCAGCATATCCTGCTCTTTTCCTCCTCTCCATGTTGTCTTAGTTCTAGTTCTTAATTATTTCTATTGTGCTAGAGCTACCCAGCTCCCCAGGTGCTAAAGCTGGATAAGAAAATGGGGCACATTGAGTGAAAACTGAGATTTTAGCGTAGTTATATCTTGTCATGTTTCTATACCTTACTGTGGTCCCCTACCTCCTTTCATACTTTATGTCTTTAGGAATTCTAGTTACTGCATTACTCCTACTGCCTAATGGGGCACTATAATTTTCTTTCTGATTGCGAGCTCATGCAACCATTATTTTAAAAACCCTTGCAAATGCATGTGATATGAAGGGACATTGTATTTTCAGGAGTGTTTCATTGAATAAATTGACTCTTGGAGAATTTAAATGAAACTGAGTTCACTAACAGATATGAAATGTCAAAACTGACATTCCCAAACTTGACAGATACTTTGAAGGTTCAGATTACTGAAATACAGTCATCAGTATATATGATGTTGCATGGTCTGTATGTTCTCTGTAAAGCTCTGTAAATACTCATAAAAGAGTCTTATTTTTTTTTTTATTCATGTCTTTTGTGTATCTCTTTGTCCCTGGAGTTCAACCTCAATATTAACAAGAACATAGTTTCTACAATGCATATACATTCCTGAGATTCATGAATCTAGTCATGGTAAATATTAATGCAGATCAGTGACTTTAAGCAGAACCTAGCTTGGAGATTGGTGGATTATACAATATTTACTTTGACTTTGAATTAACAGTGTAATGGCATAGTATTGTTGTCATTGTCTTTATCTAATTTACATCAGGCAAATGCTACCACAAGATACTATTTTGTTCATTAAAGGATAATTATTCAAATTAGAAAATCTGTCTCTTGTGCTTTTAGAATGTCCCAGAGTGATAATTCCTGATGAGAATTGTACAGATGCTCAATGAGAGGAAAATCAGAAACCTACTCCATATTTTTGGAACTAGGCCAAACTATTTATGTTCTTCTGAACTGGGACTGAGATTACTGGTGCTGTTGTACAAGCATTCACTCAGAGGGTGGTTTATATATATGACATAATTTCTGGGCTATTGCTGCCAAATGGGGAGTCTTCCAAAGAATTATATCTCAAATACTGAATTACATTTGAATGGGATGCATTCCCCATTATTTCCCAATACATTCATTTTCCATCTTTCCTTTTTAATTAGCAAATATATTGACTGTATATGTGTTATTATAATTGCCTCTGCCAGTCTGCATGCTTTTAATTGTGAAAAAATTTATTCCATCATCTCTCCCTAATCATAGAAGTCTATGTTTATTGCAATTACTACTGACTGCTGGAAAATGGCCTGCCTACTCCCGAGTCTTAAACTCTGACATACATATGGTTGTGATATTGTTTTGTTAGATCGTTTCCTGTTCTTTCCACCTTGTCTCTGCCTCTTATAGATTTTCATCTTTGTTAATGTCTATTCTGACTGTAACATGCTTCAGAATTTGTGGGGGTTTTTACTATAAAAATACAGGAGATCACTTGGAAAATATTTTCTAGTTGTCCACATTCTGGTCTTGGCTTCTGATGCAACACAAAGTATGAAGGACATTATCAATAAAGGTGCATTTGTCAGGTCATCTAACACCAAGCACTAATATGTTTAGTAGTAATAGCCATAAACTAAAACACAAGACATATCACCTCAACGTGAGGAAGGACTTCTTTACGTTGCAGGTGGCAGAGCACTAGAACAGACTGTCTAGGGGAGTCATGGAGTCTCCCTTTATGAAGACAGTCAAAAACCACCTGGATATGTTCCTGTGTCTTCTGTTTTAGGTGACCCTGCCTTGGCAGGGGAGTTGGACTAGATGGTATTCAGAAGGTCCTTCTAACCCTAACAATTATGTGATTTTGTGAATTAAACTCTCAGTGCTTTCTGAAAGAAACAGTGTAATTGAGGACTCATTTTATAAAAGACAGTGTTATGAAGGTGGTTTCTATTAATTTTGAATATGGAAAAACTAAGAAAAACTTTTAGTTGCCTAAGTGTCATGAGTTCCACAGTTGAAAATGACAAACCAGTGCTTGTTGGGGTTCTCTCACTGATCTGTACTTCTACGTATTACTCCTTTACTTTTCAGGTACAGCCTGATTGTATTTTTTAAATTGTAGGTTTCTGAATATTTTGTTCTCAGCTCCACATTTGCATTGTGAGAATCGATCAAAAAAAGACTTATTACTGTTTTCATATTAAGATGATGTTGTTCAGAGCTAGAAGATAGCTGTGCATCTGGTTAAAATGTCAGCATTCTGATTATATTCCTGATATTTCCCATTATATTTGTAAACATCTTTCCTATGAGTTTCTGCAGTGTAAAGGGCAAAATCTCAGGAAGAATGAATAACACTATCTCTCTTTTTTTTTTTTTTTCTTTTCAATACTTTAGATCCTTTGTGCTACTAAACAAAACTAAGTATAACATAAAACCTCATTTTTCCTCTTCTTTTATCATATCATTCATGGCCTTGAATGTGGCAATTTGAGAAAGTTAATGTCTACATACAGATCCAAATGGCAGCAGGCAAATAATGCAATTACTACCTAATCTTTATTTCTCAGTATAATGAGCTCTTCATTGCCTTGGTCTGGACAATTCAAGCACAACCATTCTATGTTACATAGTGGTTTGTAATTTAGCATTTTTAAGATTTTTTTTAAAAGTTTTACCTTCAAACAGATTATACTTACTCATATAGTCATCTGATCTTTCTGAAGGAAATGAGAGAGTAACAATATCAAATAAGTTATCTATTGGTTTCTTGCACTTAAATATAACTCCTATATTTCTTAAAAGATGTAAAAGATGAGGATGCAAACACAATCTGAAGAATACCCTGTACAAATATAAGACTTGAAAAAATTGGCAAATAAGATGATAATGAAATTGATGGAGCTTTATTCTGATCTTGAAAATTTTGTCCTTAGTGGATAAGCAATGTAAATAAAAATTAAATAAAAATTATTTTTATTTTTCTGTATAACTTTTTGACTTTGGAAAAAAACAAACCAGATAACTTTATGTTATTTTAGAAATATTTGCTTTGAAAATATGGTGTTCACTGACAATCAGAAAACATCTTTTTATGTGAAATAAAGATATATTAAAAAAGGATAACTGTATTACTTTGAGTTGCATATTAATATGCATATTAATATGTTAACATATTTAAATATCTTATAAAGTTACGGAAATGAGTACATGATAATGAGTATATGGTGATGATGTGGCAGGGTCCCACGCTGGAGCTGCTGGAAAACTGAGAGAGAGAATGAAAAGAAACTCTGGGGGACTCAAAGGGAAGAGAAAGCACACTGCTATCACTGCCATATGGAGCCACGTGGTCCTCTGCTGGCACTGCCCGAGCTGTGGTCACACAGCCTCTGCCGTCTGCCCATGCCAAGAGAGAGAGATGACTTCTGTTTCTGCTCCTGCTCCTTTTATAGGGCATCTGTTCTTGTCTGTTCTCATGCTTCCTTTCCAGTGCTCACTGCTTTTCTATTGGTTGGCAGCCCAACTTGGTGTCACATGAAAATGGTGTGCTGCCCTCTCTGTGAGATTCCACCGTGAGGCAAGATGGCAGCATTGCCGTCAAAATGCTTGAGGTGGCACTTGATGCCTGCCATGGGTGAGGCTGCTGCCATTGTCCACCCCACTGACACCGCTGTGGGGACCCGGGGAGCCCAGTGACGGCAGCGGCACCGCTTGCAGGGCACTCACTGCCTGCCACAGGAGAGGCTGCCACCACTGCCTGCCTCCCTGTCGGTGCTGTGGGCACCCACGGGGCCCGGGGGTGCCGGTGGCACCTCCCGCGGAGTGACCCCCCCGCTGTGGCCTCGTGCGGCCGGAGCAGCCCACACGCCCGCTGCCATGGCTCAATTCTGCGCCACAGTGCCGGCTTGGGGCTTGCTCACGCTTGCTGCATCGCCAAGGCAATGCCCACGACGCCCACAATTTTTGTTTCTATGACCCCAGCATCTTCAGGAAGTTAGCACAGGTTTACTGAGTGCTCCTGTTATTTTCATTGTGTGTGTATATGTCTATGGAATGATGTTGCACAGAAAGAAGTAAAACAGATTATTTTCTAAATTAGCTGTATAAGGCTGATTTTGTCTTTGGTAAAGGTGGATTTTCTACAGTAAGAAGCTTTTTGGTAAAAAACCTCAATATAATTAGTACAGTTTTTTCTTGAAGAACCATAGTTTAGAGGACAGAATTTCTGCATAATATTTTATGCAACCTCTTGACTTTTTCAGTTGATCGTTCTCTATTCTTTTCAGTTTTAGTCAGTTATTGCCATTTTTCTCTTATTCTCCCTCTGTGACCTATAATGTTTTATGCCTTCCTAGGACCTCCAAATTTGGTGAAAGGTTTCTTAGCTAACCTAAATTCACTTCATCTTCTTTTTTTCCTTAAAATAATGGCCTTGACTTAGTCATTGAAATGAATAACAAAATAAGTAAAGAAGTCAAAGCATTTCTGTACATTTTATAAATAAATACCAAAGATTTCAGATAGAAATCTCCAGTGCCATATCCCAGTTCAAAGGAAAAAGCCTCTAGAAGATATACAGATCTAAATTCTACAGGAAAATGAATAAGGTACTTTGTGTAGGAGGTACTGCTAAAAACACACAAAAAAGACACTGTTTGACAAGTGTCAACTCATCAGTCTTTTAGAACTGATGTGTTTACACTGAAGGAAAGGTACATATGAGCACACTTTCAGGGTTCATCCACTGATTTCTTTGAACTTGGCAGTCAAAGTTTCATAGAATATAGTTCCACTGATACGTATTTTGCCCATGAAACCATAGTTATGAATGAAAGTACATTTTGTTGCTCTTCAGTAACCTATTCAAACTTTAGAAATTTCTTTTAATTTTTTTTCAAAGTGATTGAGAAAAGGATTGCAGAACTTTTTGAGGGCAAACGTTCTCCTGAACTCCCAGGTCTATTTATGGATTTGAATGCATGCTATGACAATACTGTTCCTTTGCCTGTCTTTGATGAGTTTTATTTTTTCCATCCTGAATGGTTTTTCACTGCACTTTACAAGTGTAGTGGTAAATCTGGAGCAGAGCTTCAGAGCACTTAATTTTCTAAAATTCTCTCTTGTGGGAATTTCAATTCAGGTTTTGATGTAGACAGTTTTGGCCTTCAATTGGAAGAAGAATAGAGCTTTTTTATTTTTATGCTGCAGTCTTATATCAGCAGACAAAGATCATGCTTGTTGACAAAGATGAATGGAAGACCAGAGCAAAGAATTTTTCTGTGTTAAGGTCACAGTGTTTTCACCATCACAATGTCACAATTTGTGCATGAGGAGTCACTTAAAGAAGATTTTAACATTGCTTAGAAGTAAAGAGAACTCTAAGAGTTTCACATTGCTGTATTGGGTCTGTCTGAGGTGGAGCCCATTTCCCATACAGCAGCTCTCACAGTGCTGTGCTGTGCATTGGTGGCTGGAGTGGTGCTGACAACACGCCAGTGTTTTGGCTACTGCTGAGCACAGTACTGGGACTGTAGTGTCCCTTCCCCAACTGACGGCAGGATTTTGGGAGGGGACACAAGTGGGCCAGCTGACCCAAACTGACCAAAGGAATATTCCATACCATATGACGTCAGCTCAGATATAAAGCTGGGGAGAAGCAGGAAGAGGGGAGGGGGCATCCACAGTCTCCCATGGTGGCTTACCAAGAGAGCCACTACACGCGTTGAAGCCCTACTTCTTTGGATGTGGCCGGTCATCGCCGCGGATGGGAAATAGAGATTAGATTAGTGTTTTGCTTTTGCGCGGGCTTTGCTTTGCTTTGCTTTCATTTTTGCTTTAGCAAACTGCCTTGTCTCAACCCACTGTTTGCCATCGTATTCTTTTCCCCTGCCTGACTTTTGGGGGGGAGAAAGGGGTTAAAGAGACTGTGGGCACCTGGTGGCCAGCCAAGGTTAACCCATTACACATTGCCTATAAGGATTTCTTGGACAGCTATACAGAACCTTAGATGTCATCATCCCGAAGGGCAGGTGAACCTCACAATTTAAAAATTCATATAGTTCTGAAATGGCTTTCTGGGTATCTACTGACTTTTGTCTCCTAGAGAGCTTCTCAACATCCAAGTTATGAGAGATTCTGGAGTCTCTTAAGATGCCTGTCATACTTTGGAAACCTTGTCCTTAATTTTTCTCCCCACTTTTAATAGAAAGAGGATGGAAGCTGACTTCAGGCAAAGGGCAAATGACAAAGGATTGTCATCAAGGCAAGAAGACTTTGCTCTTAGTCCTTCTTACCACAGAGATTGGCTAATCCTTTCTGTTCTTTCTTAGCTATATAGAAAGCAAGCTTCCTACTCACAGTTCTTTGACTTTGTCTCCATTCTAATGCTTTGAGTTCTTCCCAGAATTTTTTCTAAGTCAGGAATCATTTGCTGGACTCACATCTTCAAGTTATAAATATTCTGCATTTCCTTCAGCTGTCTTTACATGTGACTGTTAGTATCTCTTCCCAAAATATTGTACACTTTTACAAAATAGAGTAAATCCTTAAATTTTCTGTGTGTGCTTTCTTTGACCTGGCTGCAAGTTAAACTGAGAAAGGAAATTCTGGAGGAGGAAAACTGAAGGGCTCATGATCCCTATTCCTTCAAGTCCTTTTTTTCTAGGGGAGGAAAAAAAAAAAAAAAGATGAACAGAAGAATGCTTCAGGGTTCATCCTTAGTTTGAATTCACTGGAAAATGGAAAAGGAAAAAAAAAGATTCATACCTTTATATTCTGAGTCGATTGTACACATTGCACAACACTTTACTTATCTCACATATATATGTATGAAAGAGATAAAACCTTCTTTCTTTTTAGTACCCTGACCCAGCCCAAACCTTTACAATATTATAGGCCTCACATTGTCTGACTAACAGATATTGTTTCCTGGATTTACAATCAAAGCTGGTTAATTCATTTTTGACTTATCTATTGTGATCTTGGTACTTTAAACTGTAACCTACTTTATAGTCTGAATTTACCCCAAAATTTGCCTAATTTGTCAATCTGAATAAAAATGTCGTTTACAGACAGACCTGGATTAATCAGGTCAGAATGAATGCAGTTCGATGGTGTCCTCTTTCTTAATGGGATAAATTTAACTAGCTGTTTTCGCTCACTGCCTTTTCTCTGTGGTAGCTGATAAGACCACAGCTATAGCAAACGTATCTCTCCGTGTCAGATGTCTCTCACAGGACAATCAGTACATTTCATGGTGTGTTTAGCTCAGACAATGTTCAGTCATTAATGTGAAAAAGAGCAAGTATTCATGAATCTGAAATGGTTTCTATGTCTAAGAGAAGACTAGTGGTGACCAAAATCTTTTGCCTCACACAATTCCCTTCACTGTGTCCCCATATCTTTCTGTTTTGGAGCTAGGGTCTTTCTGTGTTTGTTTGTTTTTTTTTTCTATCCCTCCTAAATAGCTTTTTGTCTTCTTAGTGTTTTGAAAACAATTAAACCTAAGGCTTTTGTATATGTGTGTTTTTCATTGAAGTCAACCCTGTAACATAATAGTAGTGCTTAAGAAATATGTAAACAAGCACTGCAATTGTATCTCTGTTCAGCTGAATGGTGGGAAAAAACCTCTCTAAAAAGGGCTGTAGCAAGGAGCAGTTTAGTGAAAACAAAAGTGTAGTGAGTTCATAAACTTTGTATCTTGTAGGCACAATAGTGATAGACAAGATTCAAGGGATCAGTCCCTCGGATCTGTGCTAGCAGGTTTAGTGACAATTACAAAGTGTGTACCATTTGAAGCAGTGAAGTGGTGCCCAGCACAGTGCAGGTGCAGCAACTGAGAGACCAATATTTATCTTGTAAAGTAAATGGGGACTTGATTTCTCCTTTTTAGAGCAATGACTTATCAGATAACCATGAAAAATAGTCCTTGTGAAGACTATATCTTTATACCTATAAAATCCAGAACACTTTAAATGTGCAAGTGAATTTAAAATTTATTACTTTAACTGAATGGAAGAGTCCTAAGTGTGAAACTGCAGATTTTTTAGTATTAAGGTCCTGTCTTCTATTTTGGCTTTAATCTATGTGACAAAGCACCCTAAGTTCCAAATTGTAAATCCAATCTTCAGGTATTTTTTATTCTGTTCAGTAATACCTCGGTAGAGGCAAGCACAGGATAACTACATGTATATTTGTCCTCTCTAGCCTCATGCATGTATTAATTCCCTGTAACTGTGGCCCATCGGGTAGGGTATGTTGCTCTGTGTTATTAAGAGGGTGGAAAGTGTGAAAATAGTTTCTTTCCAACCATAAAAAGGTTAAAAAATAAAAAGGAAAAAGGGACGTTTGTAGGAAATTATTTAGAAGTTTAGAATGTTACTCGTATTTCCAAAAAGCCTTCATTATATAGGAGAAAAAAAGCAAATGTTGGAGATGAAACCACAACACAGAAGAGTATCTGAAATTAAATGTAAAATGAGAACACAGATCTCTAATACCAGGCTGTAAACTAGTCACTATGTAAGTCAGCATCAGTATATAAGGAGAATTAGAATTAATGTTAGCTGAGCAGATCTTCTGTGACAGTGGACATAAATTGTCTACTTCTGTTTTATGTAGATCTTTAAATTTTTTTTACTGTGAGCTGATGGCAGAAAGAGCCACTCAATAAGGAATTCCATTTTATATACTATTTTAGCAGGTTAAATTGACAAAAGATAAATTAAAGCAATTTGCTATATATTGGATTCATTCAGCTTAGTTACAAGAAGTGGTGAGCGTCTTGAACTAGACTTGAACCACTTTTCATTATATGGGAAAACATGGACATAATCTTTACTCCCAGCTGTTCCTGTCAGTCACGGTTATATTTTTAAAAAATGAACTAACAAATTATTTTATATTATTTTGCCTGCTGTTTCTTTACCAGGAGGAGTATTCCTGTTTGTTACCATGCTTATGGCTAGGAAATTTCTAATATTTAGCTGGAATGCATTTAGGTTCACTTCACAACATCCTTATCCTTCTCTTAATGACTTTCCTTGCTTTCTTAGTGTTGTAGAAAGTCATTGCTTTCCTGTCAGCCCTTGTTTAGCTAGGCCATAACGATTCAAATACCAATCATGTTTTCCTCCTCTGTTTGTTCTTTGGGAGGAGGTGCAACATTTCAACATTTCACAGGCATCAGTGACACAGATGTCTGACCAGTGCTGCATTCGTCCTGCTCACTGCATCTGCCTGGAAAACAAAAAGGAGATGCTGGCCTTCAACACGTTATATTCCCACAGGCAAAGAAAGCATATGAGACAGAGTGTAGAGCAGGCTGAATAGTTCCTGTGACTTGCAAGATCCCTAATCCCAGGACGTGCAAATCATTTTGGAGCCCACCTGGAGCATGTGAGATCAGTCTTTCATGTCTTGAAAGTGTCTTGTTGCTCTTTTGATATTGTATTTTTACTTGAAAAATTCATCTGAGCATTTTACAATAGCAGTGAAAGTTGCATACAACCATAATTATCAACTTAGTGTGAATTTATTGTACTGATTCTTTCTATTAATAGTACATATGAAGTAATTCCCCTTGAAGAGCATCAAAAACAATAAAATAGCTCAGAATGCTTTAAAAAGCAAGTGACCATTTGTTTAACAGCTTAGTTTATGGTGAAAAGTTATGCTCTAATGTAAATGTCGTTTTTTTGTTTGTTTGTTTTTTTTCCTTGCTGCAGGGATTAGATTAGGTTCATTTTGTCTGTAGAGATCAAATTCTGCAGTTTTATTCAGTATTCCATCCAAAATTGAGTACCCTTACTGCATACATACTTGAAAGATGAAAGGGCACAAGAGTCCTCACAGTTTTATGAGCAACATACTATATGTAGAACAAAATGTACATTGAAATATTGTTCACAGTAAATTGTCAGTCTTTTAACCTAAGATAAAAAAGAAATCACTATAAAATAACTATGCCATTTCTAAAATGGCATTTTTTTTCATCTGACACTTTGACTGGTTAGTGCAGTAATTCTTCCTTTACCCTTTAAGTGCCCTTAGCATAATTTAACCTTGAAAATAGTATTGGCGTAGCAACTCTTTTAAAGAAAGCATCAAAGTTTCCAGTCTTTCTGCAATTTAAAGGTTAATTGTGTGCACTGTCAATTTCTGCAAGCAGCTAGGCTTTGTACGCTCTTCTAGCGTAAAGATGCTATTGGAAGAGGATACAAATTTTAAAATAAACTTGTGAAGTCCCTCTTTTCCATTCAAACAGCCTGCACTGTCAGTTTAGCTAACCTTTGTTTGCCTGTCACTGTGTTCCCATGATTAAATGTGAAGATTATAATCATTAACTGTGCCGGGGGTTCACTGTGGGTGGAATTTTGATGGGTGGATGACATTCTGTTTATACGACGAAGTCAAAATCAGACTTCATCTCTTCCAGCTCAACACCCGGAGGTCTCTAGGTTAGCTACCAAGGCCTAGATGCAGTCATGTCACCTGACTTTAATATTAAATACTGCATCCATGGCAGATTGGGAGGTATTTCACTATACTCTTTAATCTCTGTCTTTCCTTTTAACTGGAATAATCTACTGGACGTGGATGAACTTGATTTGACCTAGAGATGAACTGGTATTAAAAAAAAAAAAAAAGAACAATAATAATAATGAAAGGGAAGACAGAGACAGAGATACGAAGAAGAAGACTTTGTTTAATGTACAGAAAAACAGAATTTTTACAGATTATCCATTACTTTTTTGCTTTTTTTCCCCCCCATAGATGAAAAAATATGTATTAAATTTTAATTTCCCTTTTGAGATCAGTTCTTACACTCTTTAATAATCCTGTTGATGGCATATGAAAGTAATGAGGCGTGAAAGTTGTATTAGGGTAAGAGCTAGCTCTTCAAAACATAAATCTGAAAATATCATTTCTGAAAATGCTATTGTAATTTTAATTACAATTACACTTCATTAATGTTAGTTTATCTTCAGAGATGTAGAGTAATCTTAATATTTAAATTATCATCACATGGAAGAAGGACTGAAATCCTTTCTAGACGGGAATAAGAGAAAAGAAGCTGTATTAATGATGTGCTTGATGTACCTGTTTACTATAAGATGTTACAACAATTTGTTAAAGTAACAACACATATTATGTTCACTTTTAAGTATTATATTTTATTTATGATGCTGTTTAGTTAGCCAGCAGAGATATCACAGTAAATCATTAAAATTTAACTGCATGCAAGTAATCAGTAAACTCCCTTAAACACTCTGAGATCCACATTAACAGAAAAAATCTTCATATAGAAACATAAAATTTAAAAAAAAGAATTGGACATTTCTTTGAGTTTCTTCTTCCTCACATCATCTTTATCTCATTTCCTATCAGTCTTCACCATCAGATAAGCACATTTCTGAATTACACTGAGGTATGCACCAAGATTCCAACGGCTTTCACATGTATACTTCGATCTCAGTTTTGTTAGTTTCATTGTGAAAATACTAAGTTGAATAGAATTTGGAAGCAAATTTTTGTGGTATCACAGATATAGCTCAAATACAGGTGAATTTTTCTGTCTTTAACAAGTGGTGCTTAGAGGGCTTGTTCATCAGCGCTTGAACCTCTGATGAACTCTGATCTTGCCTTTAGCCATGCAGACTCTTCTTCTCATCATCCTTAAAATTGTGGACTCAGTCAGAAGGGGCCTGTGCAGAAATTACTTCAAACATCTTTTGCTGCTCTTTTCCATCAAATTTAGGTGAGCTAATATTTCATAATATTATTCAGCTATTTGTGTGAGAGAAGTGCATAATCTTAGGAAGCCTAACAAGCAAATTTCAGTTTATCTTTTATTTTTTTTTTTACCTTGAGGTGAAATCTTTCTTTCTAAATGTCTTCAGACATCTGATTCCTTCAATGCTTTCCCACACTTGAATTACTTTCTGCATTGGTCAAGTCACTACCCTTACCTTGCTCAAATACATATTGAAAATGCACTTCTAGCATGTTTTTTTTTTATATAAAATTATCCGATGTATAAAAATCACATGATCTTCCACAGACTTTTTAGCCTTTTGCAGGACATCTTAGAGTATCTTCTATTTGCAGTCCAATCAGTGTGAAAGGATTAATTCCATTGTGTAGCATCATATAAATTCTGAAGATGCAGTTGTGCTAACTCACTGCAGAGAAGTGGATAACTTAAAGGAAACAGAGTACCTTTCTGCATGTCTGTGCTGTGCACATATATGAGCACCTTGCCTAAGTAATATGGAAGATATTAGTACCAAATGCATATAAAATTTTACATAAAATGCCATGCTGTCCACAGTATAGCAAGTTATTCTATTTTCTTATAAACATATATAATGTAGAAAGAGTGAATAATGGAAATCTCCTCTGAAGGTTTAATTGTGGTTATTACATATTTTTATGAGGATGAATTACATTAAATCTGCATATTTGTGTAGAGTACTTCTAATAGAAATGTCATTGAAATGAAAAAGAGAAGAAACCTGGTCAACATTTTCCATTCAATTATAGGTAATGTTGTAATTATTTCTTCCATTAATTGTACATGATTCAAAATATAGTGATTTCTAATAGATATAATGGTTGTAAAATGTTGACAGTTGGAGAATATCTCATTGAAATAAAAAAGATTAAGATAACAATTTGGAGGCTATTAAACTATTAATGATAATGAGTATAAAAATGTGTAACTAGCAAAGGTGGAATCTCATTTAAGTGTCTTCAAAATGTGTTTCCATAAAGGAGATTGAAGGTAAAAAGGTTGCACTGAATTTGACTGCATGAATTTAGTATCAGGGATAAATACATCTCAGCTGGGAATAAATTATTTAAAAGTTTCATATAAATAATTACTGTCAAAATTAAAAACATATACACATGGGAACAGGATATAAATATATTTCACATAGCAGAACATGTTTTTAAGTCATCAGCTCAGAAATAAGGTCTTTACCTTTTTTTCCTTCCCCCTGTCTCTTATCCCTGAAATCTTTTTAATGCATTGATGCTGAACGAAACTAAAAATTGCATTATGAATTGCATTCCACTGTAATATTTGGAGTCTAATCCTGCCTCATTAAAGGCAGTAAACAACATCCTACTGATCTCCCTTAACCAACATTAGCTACAAATTCTTAAGGGAATTCCAGAAGTCCTCTGTAATTCCAGACTGCTGAGACACCAGATTATTGGACAACATTATGAGCCTACATATCTATGTGACCTCCCTTTTTTGTTTATTTTGAAATCCAGTAATTATTTTTAGTCTTTGATCATCTGCACTATTATAGCATAATGAAACGGCTGCACAATATTGCAGCATAGACTGCTTCTTTCAAAAATTAGGTAACTAATAATCCTATTACTTGCACATGCATGCTTGGAAGTTGCAGGAGCTGCAAGTGCAGTTTATAGCTAGTCTGTTTTATGGCTTAAAATAGATGCCTACAAGAATGGGTCCATTGACTAAGTTAAAATATTACAGAATAACATTTTTCAGACTAATATAACTTTTCTGCACTTGCTTGTCATGATAAATACTTGACCACATGATAAAAGCCTATTTGGACCCTTAATTAAACCTTGGTGCAAGGGCTGTACGCAAATCCTAATCCTACTTAATTTATCACAGAAAGAACCAGAACAGTGAAGATTAAAACTGATTCTCAGCAAATGAAATTTGGTGTTTCTACTCAGAACAGGGGTTCATAATGCAAAAATTGTTCAATCTGTTGCAGAAGAGAAAGCAAAATCTTACCATTCAAATATAGTGCTAAAGCCTTTCTCCTGTACATAGACTTTAGTGAGAACTCTCTATTGAATATATGAAAACTGGACTTATTGAATCAGAATTTAAAAATGTTAAGTTGTGAAAACTTGCTTAATTCATCTATTGCCCATAATATTTATGGAGAGAGAACATTAGTCTGTTGTGTTACCAATGTGTGGTTTTTTTAAGAATATTTTCTTGAAAAAATTAAGAAAAAAATCTCTCTATTGCAAGGCAATTTTAGCAGTTAAGATCTTAGGACTGATGGATTTGTCATGTTAGCTGGTAATATATTCTAGGACTTGATACAAACATCAGATATCAGCCTACTTCTGTGTAGCACTTCTTATTAAAGGTTATTCTGTCAAGAGGTGAGGTGAGTGTTTTCCTTATGGAGATATTCATTGGCTGTTCTCTTGACCCTAGAGAGAAGCAATTTATTTACTGGCAAAATTCACTACATTTGAAGCTGTATTAGAATGGCAAGAGTAGTTTTCTTTGCTTGATGAGAAGTTTTAAACAAATTGGCTTCAGTTTGGCTTTCAGTGATGTAGAATTTTCATGCTGCCAACAGGAGAACCCTGCCAAGCCAAGAATCAGTTGTTTGAATTGGTAAAGTAGCCCTCATAGAGCATAGACACAAATGAATGATGAGAGAAAATGCAAAGAGAGAACAGAAAAGCTTGCAGATGTACAGCAACATGATGTGATAGAGACAAAAGAAACAGAAGCAAAGAAAAGAAAGTTTAAATACATTGAAGAGAAAAATAGAAGTTTTGTAGGAGTATAATTTCATTCTTATTCGTTGAATAGCTGAAAGTACGTTGAATAGCTGTGGAAGTTATGGTATCTCCACACTTTATGCTGTTGCAATTTTCCCATAAAAACAAACCTTGCTTTATTCCACATTAAAAAAAAAAAAAAAAAAAAAGAAGTTGAATCTCTTTCCATAGATATCATAGAAATGGTACAAAGAGGACAGTGAGTAGGTATCTGCTTCATACAATACCATTACACTATGGGGACTGCCACAAACAGCACAGGGTGTGGTATGCAGCAAACCTGCATTTACTGTTTTAGAATGCCTCTCACCTTCCCTGCTGTTATGGGTGCAACTGCTTCCACTGCTATGAAGTGAGCATCTTCCATCAGGCAACTAAGATGTACTTGAACAGCGCAGCAGGTTTTGATCTGCCTGTATGAGCTGTTAACTCTACGCTGGCCCCAGTCTTATATTTTGTGTGGGAATAAAAGCCTATCAGTCACTTCTACAAACATAGGACTTTTTTCTCTCTTTCATTGTTCTCATTCTTTTGTACCACTTTAGAATAATTTGCTCATACTTTTGAGCGATATTCAAATTGAGTGGAATATCCTGTTAAAGTATTAGTAGAAAGGAAGTCTATATAAATAGGCAGTGACTAGAAATAAATTTCAGGTTTGAAAATAGGAAGAATACCAAACACTGAGACTTCTCAGAGCTGCTTTTAAAATATGAAGAACTTACAAAACTGTGTACACCACAAATCATTATTCAGTACTAAAAACTGAATAAGCATAGGTTCTTTTTATACCAGAGATGCATTGACAATGATAGAAGGAATTCAAATGTCTAAATGCCTATGGCTAGCTCAGTAAAAATATCGCTATAATGGATTTTGGTGAGCACAGAAGTCAATAAATCTGAATGCATATAGAAAAAAAGAATAGTATAATTTTTAAAATATTAAGCTCTACTGTAGGCCTATGGTTATATCTGCACTATATCACAGATATATTCAAGCTTGGTTTAAGCTAGTTTAGTACCAGTATCTATTAGACATGATAGCAAAGAGAGATATATTTTGTATCAAGAATGAATACTGCAGTGACTCAGTGCCTTCAGTATTGGCATGTAGTTTTCTCGTTTCAGAGACTGAGCAGTCCTGGGCATCTTAGCCAAAGATCTTATTCCTAGCAGATGGAATTTAATGAAAGTGGTGAAAACTAATTACATAACCAACAACTGAGTTTTCTAAGGTGAATAGAGACATAGGAGGTGGGATATGCTTCACGTATTAATAAAAATTCTACTTTTTTCACATTTTCCACATTTTCACAGCCCAACCAGAATAATATAGAAAGAGTAGACAATGGATGCAAACATAGGAAATAAATCAAGGAACTCATTGCCAAGAGCCATCAATAGTAATGACTCAAAAGACTGACAATTAAGTAGAAAGCCGAAGTGTTTCTTGTTTCTCCAAAAAAGAAAAGTTGTTCAGTATCATGAGGTCTTGGAACTCAGTATATCCTGAGTCTCTGATCATTGACTCGGGCTAGTAGATGTTGCTAGCTAGTGACCCTAACTAGCCAAAACTTTTACTTTTTTAATAAATGAATATTAGAAGAGATTATGTATGTGATTGCAATGTTTTTACAATCCAATCTGTCTTTGATGATCGTGATAGAGAAATATGTCGTCCTCTTTCTTTAACGTGTTCATCACTAGACTTCTTACTTCTTCTACTTATCTATAAATTATATTCCACTATGGAGTCAGTTACAAACAGTAAATAGATTGGAAAAAAAAGATTCTTAAAGCTAAGGGGGAAAAAAAATGTGTGTGGCTTGAGAGAGACGGAAAGGCTCAGGCAGGCCAATAGGACCCTGAAACAATAGAATCATCAGCACTGCTTTACACAACAGTCTAATTCAATGTGTCAGGCCATAATCAGCTCCGTTTCACAGTGCTTTGCTCCATAAAAGCAGATTTGTTTAACCGCAGACTCTATTTCAGCTTGACTGAGAATGAAGAATAACCAACGAAGCCAGGCATATCTCATGGGTTATGTTATGGGCATAGAGTGAATCCATCATTTACTGAAGAGGCAGAGAAAAAGTGACAGGCTCATTCATGCCTTAGAGTCATTTTTAGGCCTATAGAAAATTTTAATCTGTGCACTTTGGATGAACTTCCCCACTTCTTAATGTAGTACATCTAGCCATGTGATAAAGTCTGTCTGCCTCAGATAGGGCAGACTTGCTTCTCTAGGACATCAGCACCTCCAAGCATTTTTTTTCTATGGATTCAATCTGGCTGCCTTAAACTTTACACAGACACATAAGCCCCATTTACAGGAGGACATCAGAGTTAATTACATGCTGAAATCACATATGCCGAGAGCTAGCATAACACCATTTGCAATAGCTTTAATTTAGCATTAAAGGTAGTGTATATTTAAAAATACATTTTCTTTTAAAAATACACATCTATACTTAACAGCATGGTTCTTCTCTCCCCTCTCTCTGTATAATATAAAAGCTGTTAAAAAAAAATAGAAAACAAAATCCTCAAAAAAGACAATTTAAAAAAATGTTGCAAATCAGCAAATTCAAAGAAATTGCTTATTTAGAAAGTGTATGCAGCTGTCAAATAAATGAAATTCGTATTAAAAATGGTGGCAGCTCAGATAAATGAGGTAAAAGCACTGGCTCATTTCTGCTAAAAGATTTCATGTTTGCCTTTCAGTGCTGTAGATTGTGCTGCACTGTGCATTTGCTGTGCATGACAGATATGTTTGAAACACTGAAAGTACTGAGGCACAATGTCTATAAACGCTTGACCTAAACTTGACAGTCCCGATTAATAATATCAAGTTTGGAAAATGGCAGCATTTACAGTACTCACGCACACCCTGCCATTAGACTTTACCCTCTGCAGAAAACAAAAAAAGATGTGTGAGTTAATTTCTTAATGCGTGAAATGAATGAAGAACCATTTTTCTGAAATAGATTTGTTTCCAAAACATTTTCACATGAAATAGAGTAAATGCAGTGTCTTACATTCATTTTATTGACATCTCTGGGCTACAATATTTTCAAGATGGCTGCACTTCAGTGAAAAATGCAATTTGATGGCTCACAGGCTTATTGTGAACCTTGGGAAAGAACAAATCGGTCAGATGTTAAAATTCAAGAAAAAACAAAAATGCTTATATTTTTCAGGTGATAGAACCTTGAAAAATGTGTATGACTTTCTTTTGCTTTGTGCTTTTGTAACCATGTTTGAAGTGAGCAGCTTACTAAATATAAGGTCTACATCTCTTCTTTCATTTCTTCATTTCTTCTTCTTTCTGCCCACTTCTGCCTAACCTCTCATTTCCAGACATTTGAATTGAAGAGGCAAAGGGGCAACTAACCAAATCTCAGAGCAATATGTATGCAGAGAAATGATAATCAGCCTTGTCCCTTTCAAGCTTCAAATTTAAATGTAGAACAAAGCCATTTGAACATACTGTAAGCGAAATGAGTATTTGCCTGATTAAAAGGTAAACAGTTCAAGGGGTAAGGAAGACCAGAGACAGCACTGAATGAAATTACTATAGTAAAACAAAACACTATGAAATTTGGGCAAAGCATGTCCAGTCTCGTAAATGTTTTTTATAACAGGATTTTTAAAAAGCAGTAGAGCAGTCAAAGAATTTGGATACTAGTTTTTAGGAATGCTTCACCTATCCTTTTTTGTTTGTTAAAAAAGAAATTCTAGTGGTAATATTAAGATTTACTGTCAACCAACATACTATATACATTGTATTAATAACAGAATGAGACTTGTTTCTTTACACTCACTACCTATATGTATTTTTCTATCATAGAGTTTAAAGCTTATTTGTTGCATTTTATCACAGCTAAAGTAATTAACTTTACAATAAATTTTACAAGATTCCTGACAGTATTAATAAAATGCACCTGTCCTTATGCTCTGTTAATATTCCAAAAGCAACTATCTTGTGTCTGAATACTATTATTGTAAAAGGAAATCCATAAGAAAAAGTCAAAAACACATGTATAGCATAATCTTAGAAATATTTGAATTCTAAGGATGTTACTTAAAACACACTTGTCTGTTGGAGCTATCTGCATTATTCTCCTATCATACCTCATGTTTTCAAGTAATAGAATAGAATACATCTTGAAACAGTAATGTCCTTCTATTTCCTATTATATATATTCTATGATTTAGAGACAGTGTTTCACAGTATTCAACAACCTGTATGTTGAATGACTTGTTAAAAAACAATGACTTGTTTCTATATGCACAGGCTGAAAAAGGAAATGCAGGAAACCTTCAGAAAAGCTTCATCAAAATTACTATAGTGGTTTGGTAAGCTTCTGAAATATCAATATCACACATCAGCATAAAATACTATGCACATAACCATAAAATATCAGTTATCTTTCATAGTAATTTAATCCAACATCATTCTTTATTATGAATAGAATTTTTAAAAAGGGATATTAAATTATATTAAAATGCATGTTTTTGAAAGCAAGTATTTGTACACACATAAAAGCTAGCAGTAGGAAGAATTGGATTAGACAATTTTTTCCGTGACGGACCACAACTCTATAGAAGAGAAGTAACTCTCAAATCTGTCTTTCTGAAATTGTTCTCAAAACTCTGCTAGTTTGACAAGTTTCCACTGTGAATGTGTGTATCTCCAAGAGAATTCAAAGGTGAGAGCAATTTTTCAGGCTGAATTCTTGCCCTCACATCTTCTTGTTTGATTTGTATTCAGCTCTGAATAACTATGTATAATATAGAATAAAATAAGAAACCAAACCTTAAAATTGCCAATATATGTTACTACTGTGCATTGTGTGTTAATAATACCGTTTCGTTCATATATTTTATATATGTTGTTCTGAAAATGGAAAATTACCCTAAAAGTTATGATCAAGTAAGCAGTGAATATTGATTTATTAAAGAAAGAGTTGTTTTTATATTTTTGGTTAAAAACAGAAAAAAAATTATACTATATTTTATAATACACTGAGATTATATTTTATGTTGTAGATATTTCTAATATTAATATAACATTCAGTCATTTTTTACTGTTTGCGTAACAATTGCCAGAAAGAACAGTTTTTATGATCTTGATGAGTTTTATAGTTTGATGGAATTTTAATATATGTCAGTTAATCAGAATAACTTTGGTTAGGCTATAATCTCAAATGTTGTTAAGGTAAATATCTTCCAGCATCACCCAATCAAGCTTCCTTGCTTGTTAAGAAATCAAATGATTCTTAAAAATTTCAGTGAATGATGATTGACTGAATGTGGCACCGAACTTGAAAATTCAGTTACCTAGTTACGGTTTCCACCTTTAATCTTTTAAATTCATAGTCCAGAATGATTTCTCTTAAATAAACCAAAAAAGTCTTTTTTTTCAAGTTCAGGAAAAAAATTATATTTTCTGAAAACTAACTAAAAATTAAATTTAGTTGAAAAGCAAATTTGCTTTTAATTGAAACTATTAGTACCTGTACATTGAACAGAAGACATGCTCCCGTTTCTTGGAAAAAAGTAAAGGAAATCAGTGGTCAGCAAAGTCACATGCAGCTTTTACCCAGAAGGCAAACATTTAGCTCTTTCATCAGTTTCCTTCTATTTGCCTCTCTCTGTCGGTACCACTCAGCTCAGCCTTCGATCTGATGAGAGGGCACTAGTGTCATGACAGAGAATGTGAGCTAATGAAAGTATAAAGCTTTGGTTCAGCAGAGTAGAAAATTCCCATCTAGTGAGCAGAAACTGCAACCTGATATGACTGAGTTTTACTAGGTGTTGCTATTAAGTGCTTAAAGGTCCAGGATAGTTAAAATTATGATCTTCTGAACATAAGCTTTTTTTTTTTTTTTTAACTTAGAAAGGCTTTTAACCCTCACAAAAAGTTATTTTTTTATTTAGCATACTTCATTAAATTACAAATGCTTTAATTAACAATACTAGAGAAATGCAAAAAATTGAAATCTGAAGTGAGAAAGAATCAAAAGCAGAATAAGAATTCCTGATTGATTTATATAAGGTTCAAATCCATAAATTAAATTTATAGAAAAGTCTTATCAATAAAACACACTTTTGGAGTGCCAAATCTGGGCACACATAAAATTTGAATTTTTACTTGCCTTAGATTGTCTCCTACTGTCTATCTGATGACTACATTAAATTTTTCTGAGATCAATTTAATTATGTAGCTATTTTCTATTAAACTCTACCTAAAAAAGTAGAAAATCTAAAGAAATTAAAAGGCTGGACCACAAGAAATAATGGATTTGCTGCTTGTTGTCTTTTTGCTGTTCACAGTTTTTCCTAAAATAGTTTGTTCTGTGAAAACCATGAAAGGAATTAATATGAGTTGACATAGCCCTGTAATACTTAGAATTCAAATTAGTTATTCAAAATTGCTTAATTTAGACACTTGCAGAGGTATATAATTCCTTCATCTCAGATAAAGTCTCTCCAATGACTACTATGAAGGAAGCCCAAGCTGCTAATTTTCATTAACGCCCAGTTTAGGCTTAAGTTCAGTCCAATTATTCAAATGTCTCTCTTTCTTCAAGGATTGTGCTGACTGCTCATTTTCACTAGTTTGGCATTTTCCTCCCAGCTTGGAACACAATTCATTTTGAACATTCTGAAGATGGGGGAAATTCTATATCAGTCACTCATAGTTTTTTACCAAAAAAGGGAATACTTTGGATAAATTATTCTCTTGAAATGTCTGCCATTCCATGCATCATTACACAGGAAATGTGGGATTTCATAAAACACTGATATTCTTGGCTAGCTTGTTCCTTGCCTGTTCTTGGCTTGTTCTATGTGAACCTTTTGACTGCCAGCATTCATTTTGTAGTTAGGAGGCATTTGGTGGTCTTTCTTCTAAGAATCTATCTTGCACTGGTACTTATCAGTCTGTTTATTCATGGGAGTGCTATCTTTGCAGGAAAAAAAGTCATTGTAGGCTCTGAGAAATACTACATTGTTCCAATTTTGCATAATAACTATTGGTTTTATCATAGAGCTAGATTATTATCAATTAGATTTAGGGTTTCTCTTTAATTTTTTTGTGTTTCTTTAACAATTCTGCAACATTGCCCTAAAAACAAGCTACAGCAAAATTTATATGTTTTAACACCAGAACTGAGAATATGCTGAGATATATTTTTATGCATATTTAGCATACTATTAACATGCTGCATTTCTTTCTAATGAAACAGGCATTCATATATTCAGAACCTGAAGATCACATTGTCAACTCCCCCATCAATGATAATTTGTGACCACTACAATTTCTGATTATGATTCTAAGAATAAAGAATAAGTGAAAATCATTTTGAATTATCGAGTTTAAAATATTCAAGATAACTTTTGTCAGCATTTCTAAGAAGTCTCAAGAATCACAGAAGGTTAAGGTGAATAAGTTGTAGCATCTCAGTTAAGAAGCTTTTTGATATATTTTTAAATACTCATTCTCTTTGGTAGCATGACTGTGACAATAGGTCCAAGTATTTCAGTATTAAGCTCTAAATAAATAAAATTCAAAATTCAGTAAAAAGTCTAAATAAATAAAATATTCAACAGCAAACAATGCCAAAAAAACCTTAATGAGTTCAAGCTCTGAGTTATTTTGTATCAGGTGATTCAAAGAATAATGCATGCAATGCTGCAGTGTCAAAAAGGTGCCATCCATTAACACCGATGTAAATATATTTTGACAGGTGATATTGCACTTGAACTGTTTCACAATGTTTCCAAAAATGTGCAAAAGAACTAAGCAGACAGACAAATGCAACTCTTTTTATACTACCTTTTGTGTTCCTGTTAATCATGCACAACATTATTCTGTTCCTTCATGGCTACTATGAGGAATAAAAGGTCACCAAAAGGGCTATATTCTGAAAGAGATACTCTATATTTTTATCTTTCATCTTACTGTTGGTGTCTAGTCGACCTATTCCAGCTCTTTGTTGAATGAAAAAAATCTCCATCTGT
Organism: Serilophus lunatus; assembly: GCA_013399895.1. NCBI lineage: Eukaryota > Metazoa > Chordata > Aves > Passeriformes > Eurylaimidae > Serilophus > Serilophus lunatus. Next base: position 166,030 of record VXBA01005585.1, on the reverse strand, counting down.
GTTTGTATTAGGGGGTTTTTGTGGGTTTATTTGTTTGTTTTGCTCTGTTGTTTTGTTTGTCATTTTAAATAGATTTTTTTTTTTTTTTCAAAAAGGGCAGGTAAAGCTTATTCTGTGTCAGTCGACAGACTTCTATGGGAGAATAGTCTGGACGCAGACTTTATCCACTTACATAATTTTCATATAGTATTTCAGTTACAAAAGAATTAAAAAATAGGATTGAAATCATCCAAACAAACCCCAGCCTGTGAAACAGCAGTGGACAGCACAGACTTGAGCTCTAAAGCACTAGAATGGTTTTTGCCTGAGACAAGCCACAGAGAGCATAGTAAATCTTATTCAATGCAACTCCACTGCAGCTTGACATAGGAGAGTAGACAGAAAAAGTAACTGAAAATGTGAAAGCAAAATGTTAGGAAGTGCAGTTTGCCAGCTTTTCTTCACTGAAATGTAAGCTCCTCCCTTCCAGCTCGGAGAAGATTTTTATTGCTGAAACGAGGTTACTGACTGAGAAATCACTGCTATGTCTTCCATTGGTGTCCTTTGAACAGATTAGTTAGGAGTTGTGCACTTTAAAATGTGTTTTCTCAAAGTGGAATAAATTTCTGTGGCTATGTGCCTATGTGTCCTTTCGTCAGAGACACAGCCATAATTTGTTAATTTGCAAATACTTGTTACATATACTGAGGACAGCTATTCATCACTTTCTATGAGAAGGTGTAATTACAAGAGTGAAAATACTAGGACTGAAGTTTTTTCTACCAACCATGTCCATTGCATAGCCTCGTTTGCAAAGCAACTCCTCTAAAATTTGAGATGTATTCGGCACTAAGGTGTTTTGCTGTTACTGTGTCACATCAGTTAACAATAGTTGTACTTTTCTCCAGTTATTCAACATAGGATACATAGTGAAAACATGGTATGTTATATTGCATTTTTCACACAGTTGAAACTTAACACTTGCCCAAGAAAGCCCAACTTCCATTTTAAAAAAGACCAATTATTAACAAGATTTTGATTGATGATACTCTTAATTCACTGTAATTTGTACTTAAAAACTACTTTCACGGGTATAATTTTTGGAATGTATGTACTGTTTCTTCCCTTCCTACCCTGCATAATATCTTACCTGATTTTTAGTCCTGCTGACACTGGTGTTTCACTTAAGTAAATATTATTCAGAGCATGGCTGCAAAAAATCAGTCAAGTGTGAAAAGTGTCATGTGATATAATGGTATGTTTTACAATCAATAGGCATTTGAACTGATTAGATCATTTGTCATGTGAAATTCTGTTTTAACTAGCTCAAAGTCCAAAGACAATTGATTCTCATCAGTTAGGTGCAGGCTGTGGTGTTAATTCTCTCTTTGATGTCTGTGGCTTATTTTGTGATTAACAGATGCTTTTGGAGTTAGATTAAAACTGAAATTTGTACTTCTCTGTAAAGTGTATACAGAAAGTCTTCCAGACTCTTATTTCATCACCTGTGTAATTGCTACTGAATACTGTGAACTACTACTAAACTCAGCATAAAAAAATTCCATGTTTAAAAAGAAGTGTACAGAATTGCCTTTTATAATGTAGGATAACTATCTTATGTCATTGAATTCTAAGTCAAAAGTATTTTAGGGGAAATTTTGTAGAATTTTTAAATGTCAAAATTTTAATTCACAGCATGCTTTCATTTAGGCTGAGTTTAACATTTCTTTCATATCTGAGTTTTCTCTAGGACTTTTGTGGATGCAACGTAATTGATATGGTCTTGCAAATGAAGCAGAAAATATTATATACTCTGTGTATTACTGTTCCATACAATAAAAACTTTGACATTTGTTAGACTCTGCATGTGTTTGTTCTCAGAGAAACAAAAATAAATGCCTGCTGTAAAATATTATCTGTTGGTTCTGGTTTCTGTTCTTTTCTGTAGCACAGATTCTTATAGAGTTTGTACACAATTCCTCTTGCAGAGTTAATTGTACATTGTGGCAGAACTGAAATTAAAATGATAGGATTTACTCCTACCTGTCTCAAAATCAATAAATACCTGCTATTCTAGAATATTATCCGCTGTAGGCATCTCATATATCCAACATAGTTCCAAGAAAATTGTGTGGCAGGAACACAGAAGCAAACTAAATCTAAAAAAAAAAAAAAAAGAAAAAGAAAAAATTTAAACACTGTATTTTAAAATGTAGGCTTTTTCTAAATATTATTTTACATTTGTTCTTATAGACCTTTATTCGGTGAAGTACCTAATAACAACTGCTGAATGAGAATAAATTTAATGCATATGTTATTACTGAATTCTAATTTTAAGCGAAAGGCCCTCCTGCTGGCTGAAAATTCTTATGAGCTGCTGATTGGTTTTGGTATGAAATGTATACTTTTTTCTTGGAATATCAGTGAAATTACAGTAATAAACTTACTATTCTGCCTAAAAAAACAAGACAGTGTAGCAGTTAGACAAAAAGACCATATCTATTTTTCCACTGAAAAAATGTAACTGAAAATATTTAGGAAAAATTTATGACCTTGGATTTAAGAAACAACAGGAAGGTTTTCACTTAATTTACCCCACTCCCTCCTCCCCGAAAAAAACCATCTAAAATGGATACCTATTACCTATGAGGGAGTAGGTATCAACATGATCAAAATTAGTAAAGAGATTATGAATTCTCTGAAGTATTGTAAAAAAGACAAAACATTTTACTGAATATAGACACTGATTTATTGAAGAACATTGTTGAAGTGGTGTTGAGCTGCTGCTGCCTGTCTGTACATTGGGCTGTTTTGTCACAAACATTGTGAAAACATGGAAATACCACAGACGATTTTTTTTTTTTTATAATTGCACCAGCAATCAAATGGCAGATAATTTTTCACTCTCCATATATCTCAAACTAGTTTCTTAATAAAATGAATTTCAAAATAACGGTATTCTTAGGTAATTGTCAAAGTTTGAATTATACTAAAAAATGTTCTGAGCCTTTGGAAAAAAACTAAAGATAATTTTTGAAGGAATGGTCAGAGGTAGACTGGTCAAGTCAGCTCTGCCACTGAGAACCTGTCCTGTGCTGTGAATTATATATATTATATATTATATTATATATCACATTATAAAATAATAGTGGGAGGACTTTTGCCTCTGAAAAATATGAAAAGATGCAGGAAAAATCTCCTTTGGTTCTTAGGTGCCTGATCCTTTGCTCCTCTTTGGTGCACATCCACTACTACGTTTCATAATCTCAGTATGCATTGGGAATATGCAGTCATAGTAAAAAAGGGAGAACTGCCTGCAATAGGTTTAATAGGTGTGTTAAAAATTTGCCCTTTGTATCCTCCATGTAACAGGATGGAGGCATTGCAGACTTCTCCTCCCAGTCCACAGCCATGTATGTCCTAGAGAAACAGTCTGCCTCTGAATAAGCATAGTCCCTTGCCTGTGAAAGTTTCATGCATGCCTTCTCATGTTATTTGGCATCTGACACGTGGTGTCTAGTTACATTTCTTGCCGCACTACAGTACAGGTTGACATGATGCAGCAGGCCACCCCACACACCTATACATAGGAGAAATGCATGACAAAAGTAAGGGGTGGAATGGTATTTCTTCTTGTAATGACATTAGTAACAAATGAAAAATTTAAAGCTCTTGGGAGGTGTTAATTTTGCAACACAGTAGTCTGAATTGTGTCAAAAGACTTCTAGAACACCCCAGCCCTAAAAAGGAAAAATGTGTCTTGTTATCTGAGCTAACAGATGCAAGTGCATTTTATTATGTCTCTTTGCATTAGGAAGCAGCCATTAAATAAAAGAAAAGCTCTCTGAAACACCCTAGAGGGAATACACAAGGAAGTGTGCTTCAAATGCCCTCTGCGCTGTAAGTATAACTGCAAAGCTTGTTTCATACACAGTAACTTTTCTGCTTTCACATTCCCTTCAAGTGACACTGCAGTTGAAATGATTTAATGTTGAATTATTTGGTTCTGAAATAATAGACGGTATCCTTGTCCCCTAATGATAACATCATTGCCTGCAACAGATTCTTTATGACATATTAAACAGCAGAAGTACTCTACAAAGCTGTCAGCTGCTATTTTCTGGATAGATAACAATTATGGATTCTTAAGGTACACACAGTATAAGAAATAACAAAGCAAGCCACTAACTAACAAAAAAACCCTCATTCTTGTATTATCTTGTTTTTTTTTTCATAGCAGGTCACTGAGCACTGAAAATAAAACCTAATTATTCCCAGTTGAAAAGTTCAATGTCACTATTATGGTATGACCTACTTTCTGGAGCTCTGAAATTTTTGGCTGGGTGGATAATGGTCAAATATATTTTTTTCACTTTACAGACAGCCCCCTAGATCATTTTTAATATACCACAAAAATTTGAACATTCACTTAAATAAATTGATACTGTTATTAGACGAATTTATGGAAAATGTAGGTGAAGCATGGCGAGCAATAAAGTCGTACAATTATATGGGGCTAGAATAAGTATATATGATTAGAGTCAGATGCAAATTGTGCTATATAAACAGTATAAAAGAGAAATAATATCTTTAAGAGTTATACTGATTATTAAAATTAAATAAATATAGCACCCACCATTAAGTTCATAATAAGTATTTATGGACTCTGCATTTCAACATTTTTAATCTAATGACATTATTCATTTAAATTCTGATCCATGCATGAATGTTTCCACCGCCCATTAGCTTTGTTTAGAAGTGAAAACATGTCATTTTTCGAAAAATGGGAGTTATTAGGAGTTTGTTGGACTGCTCCTGATAGAAACTCTGAAATTAAATCAAGTAACGGGCTGCTTTTCAATTTATTTTCCCCAGTATCTTGCCTGAAAAAAAAAATCTAAATGTCTTTAGTGTTTGTGCATAGAGACAGTCTTTGACCTGCTAAACTTAGCACATTATCCTCAGATAGATATCCTAAAGAGCTGAAATATGAGCAAAAGACAGACTGAAATATTTCAAAAAGATGGGCTTTTGACAGATCTAGTGGTTATGTAACTAAGTGAATGCTGAGTTGATAAAATAAAAATGTTTAAATTTATTTGCCTGCCTTTCTGTAGAAAATAAATTTAAACTATTATGCTTTGTGACAGTGTAAAAAATTGTGCTAATTACTTCTGGAATCTCAGGTACCAAAAAACTTATTGCAAATGTGGCTGAAGCAAATAGATGGACAAGGTTCACAGTTCATAGAGACTACTACTAAAACAATATTTTCTCAATATACTAAGTGAATACATATTTTGTTAATTGTGTTAATTGTATTAATATATAGGGATTTCCTTTCCAATTTTCTTAAAGTTCCTGCATATGCCCATAGCAAACAGTGAACTTCTCAAAGGGTAAGAAATTTAAAGGAAAAGTAATTCATTCTTTGTTTATTATTTGAAACAAAGAATCACATGGATCATACTACCAAATATTTGTAATGAGTGTGGAACCCTTGTAATGTGTTAAAAATATGAGCGATACCATATTAATAAATTAAGCCATTCCACAAATCAGTTCCAATGTCTAAAAGCTTTGCTTTTTAGGTAATTATATTCTATATTCAGTATTTTATTCCCTTTCTTAGAGGAGAAAAAGATGTGCACTTGCAGCTCAGAAAGTCAGTTGTAGTGTTTTATGTATACAAAAACCATGGCCAGCAATTTGAGGCAGGTGATTCTGCCCCTTCACTCTGATCTTGTGAGACACCATATAGAGTAGTGTGTCCAGCTCTGGGGTGCCCAGTGCAAGAAAGATATGTACATGTTTAAGCAGTTCCAGAGAAGGGCCATGAAAATGATCAGAGGACTCAAACATCTCTCCAGTATGGATAGCCTGAGGTTCTTTACATCGGATCTGGTGTGACTCAGAAGCAGGTTGCCCAGAGAACCTGTAGATGCCCTGTTCCCAGAAGTGCTCAAGGACAGGTTGGATGGGGAATTGAGCAATTTGATCTAGTGAAAAGATGCCCCTGTCCATGGTAGAGGGCTTGTACTAGATGATATTTAACAGTCCTACCAACCAAATCCATTCCATGGTTCTGTGATTTCTCTACTTATAACTTGTCAGTGGCTTTTTTCTCAGAAAATATTAAAGGTAATAGGGAATAGACAGAAACCCAAAGCTATTAAAAAAAAATTGTCACAGATTTGTGGTTTTGTTGATAAGAAATGTTTATAAATGAGATAATTAAGGATAACCATGATAATGCAGTCCTATCTTTTTTTTGAGAAAAATTTTTTAAAAAATATTTTGAATGCTTTCCCAAGTGGAACTTTATTTAAATGACTCTATGATTATAAAGAATTATATAAAATACCAAAAAGTATAGTCCAACAAAATAAAGACTGTGCCAACATGATTCACTGAATTCATAAAATCATAGAATGGTTGGGGTTGGAAGACTTTCCTTTAAAGACCATCTTGTCCAAATCTCCCGTCTTGGGCGAGGACATATTTTACTAGATCAGGTTATTCAATGCTTATCCCATTGACTTTGAATACTTTCAGTAATGGGGCAAAACATAATTTCTGTAATAAAAAAGTTTATTATAATCTGGGAAATTCATTTTGTCAGGGCTGAAGTACAGATGTGCTTGAAAATATTTTGTTTAAGGAGCAAACATTTTCATTTTACAAAAAACCAGAATGCTTCACTGAGAATAAAGTTGAAGAATATTTTGGCTAATGTTCATAAAAATAAATGAACTGTATTTGAATTTTATATACTCTTAACTCTTTCTAAAGTTACTTCATATCTTAGTACTGATGTTTAAAATATTTTCCTTTTTTTTTTTTAAATCTAGGTACATAATCTGTTATGTCTTTACCTATATGACAAAAAAATATATTCAAGCCTAATAAATGCTAGTCAAATTTTCAGCAGAACTTAACACCCCTAGAAAAGTAATACAAAATGCTAAGTACAAGAATTAAATTTGTGATTGTAAAAAAATTGTGTTACTGTATAAATTAAAAAAATTGTATTGATGATCTAATTATTTTACTGATGTTTTCAGTGTTAAGTGAATGTATTTTTGTGTGTTGCTCCCTTTAACTGTTATGAGCCATGATATTTCAGCCTGGAGCTGAATTCTGTCTTTGAATCATCTGAAGTGAGTGTACAGACAATCCATTTAAACCACAGAAAAAACCCAAAAGAACCAGCTTGAAGCTGGACTGAGGGAGTTGCAATGTATTTTTCATTATTTTTGTAAAGAATGTTGTTCAATAGTGTTATAATCAAAAATGACAACTTTGTACAATCAACTTCATCAGAGCTACTTCTAGTGTTAGAAAAAGTAACATATATCTTTAGAACTTACTATATATTTATATTATATTTATATTTATATATTAGAAATGACTATATATTTGATTGTTTTTATTCAAAACTTTATTCATCCCTACTTTACCGCTGTTGATTAGGTGCTAGATTTTTGAAATTAAATACTTTGATTACTACATATTTTTCAAAGAAATCCATTTTTAATTAATCAATTTACATTTTGTGGGACATAATTTTGTACCCACACAAAGAATTACGCACACACCGAATTAACAAGGTTGGAAAAGACTGCAAAGATCATCGAGTCCAACCTTTTACCTAACTTCACAGCCTATCCAACACCAATCTAACATCTACACCATCTAAACCATGTCACTAAGTTCATCATCCAACCTCCAGGGACAGTGACTCCACCACTTCCCTGGGAAGCCCATTCCAATGGGAAATCACTCTCTCTATGAAAAAGTTTCTCCTGATATCCAAACTAAACCTCCCCTAACACAGCCTAAGACTGTGTCCTCCTGTTCTGTCACTGGGAGCCTGAGAGAAGAGACCAACCCCTGCCTGACTAAAACCTAGAATGAATCCCATCAGGTCCCATAGACTTTTGAGGATCTAGGTGGTACAGCAGGTCTCTAACATCTTCCACCTGGATCATAGCGGGGGCTACACTGCTCCCTGTCCGTATCAACTAGTTTAAGCAATCACTTGTCCTGTAGACCATCAGTTTTACTATTAAAAACAGAGGCAAAGTAGGTATTGAGTACCTCTGCCTTTTCCTCATCTTCAATAACTATATTCCCTTCCTTATTTAATAAAGAATGGAGATTGTCCTTATCCTTCCTTTTACCATTAATGTATTTATAGAAACACTCTTTATTATTCTTAAGAGAAGTGGCCAATTTTAGCTCAAACTGGGCCTTTACTTCCCTAATTCTTTTTCTACATGACCTAACAACATCCTTAAACATTGCCTGGGATACCGCCCCTTCTTTCCAAAGGTGGTACATCCTCTTTTTAGAAAAGAAAGCATAGAAGAATATAGAAAGCATATATGTGCTGGTACCAAAATATCTTTGTCTTAGTTTAGGAATGGCAGTTCCTAATTTAGTCCCCCTGCTCCAAGACTCTCCCAAACCAGATGCCACCTCTTCCTCTCCCTGTTCCCATTCCAGGGATAGAGGTTAGAATCAGAGGCACAAAGAGGTGAAAATTAGAGGTTGAGATAAGAACAATTTACTGGAAAGATCATTGAGATAAGAAAATGAACATTAACAGTAAAAATATTAAAAACAAAAGTTTACAAAGAGGGGGTGATTTATGTGCAAAATTGCTCACGAAGAGCCCAACTTGACACAGTGTGACTCCAAGAAATTGAACAGTAGCTGACGGGTTCCCCACCTATCACACTTTGTTTGATCCAAAGCCACACCTTTCTTCTTGGAAGCAAGAGTCCCTCACTTTTTGTGTGTGTCTAAGTGGAGTAACAGGATGCTAGCCATTTGACTTTGGATTATAGGGGCTTCATTTTTCTCTCAGCTGCTGTTTTCCAACTCTGGGTCAGTGTCTGAGGAACACTGGTGTTACTCTGGAAGACTGAGGTAAAGAAGGCATTCAGTGCCTCAGTTTTTTTCTCATCCCTTGCCACTATGTTTCCATGCTGCATCCACTAAAGGATGGAGATTCTCCTTAGTCAACCTTTTTGCTAATATATTTATAGAATAATTCTGATTTTTTGCACCAATAGTCAGATTAAATTATTTTTAATGAACTATTATTTATTAAATGAAATATCAAGGTTGAAATTTTTTTGCCAAAATAATAAAGTACATTCTGAGACCAAGCAACTATACTTGTTTCCTGAAAGTGATGGTAGGTGAAGCTGACATGTGCAAATTCTGGCCTTTTTTTTCAAGAAGATCAAACTGACTGTGGTGAGGATGTAGACCTGGAAAAAAAGTATCTTATTTCCTGCGGTTATAATTATTATCCTATTTGTGTTTCTTGTCTCTTCAATTCAATAGTGATTGACATATAGATAAGAAGAATTGACTTGCTTTTTTTCACAGTACTTAGAAATAATTTATCAAAAAAATTAGCCTAGATAATTCAGAACATGCTTCTATAAGATCTGTTTGTCTGAACTGAACCAGCAAATGACATGCCAAAAAGGTTATAATTTAGCTGAGATGGTTACAAACTGTAAATTGAATACTTTTGTATCAATATGCACTTACAATTCCTACTATTTATAAATCTATTTTTCTTATATTTTAATACTAATTTCCTACATCTCTGGTTCAGAGTTGCCTGCCACCCTGAAACCAGAATCATCATCACTGACCCTTCCTGCTGCTAGAAATTTTGGCATGCAATTGTCTCCTGCCAGTGCAGTATTGTTAATCTGACAGTTTTGGTGATCTTCTTTGCTTAGTTCTTCTTTGGTTTTCCCCTAAAGAATATATTGTATTATTTAAACAGGGGTCAATGTCATCAGCTGTGAAAAAAAAGGATTTGGAAGTTAGTACGAATATTTTAGGTATTGTGTATTTTCGAATCTTACCTGTTCTTTTATCTGTTTTGTACTTTCCTTTTTGATTTGAGGACTTTAGGTATTGCAACTTTAGGAGATGTCAGAGAAAATTATTGCAGAATACTACCCAAATTATTAACATCTGCCACTATTAATGGAAAAATTTTTAGGCACTTAGATGATATGCATAAAGTAAGGTTCCTCACCCTTAATTTTACTATAATGTGGATGTTTGTTAAAGTGAACTATTAATCAGTGTTCATAATACTGTAAGATCTACTTATGCTAGTGAATTTTTAATATTGTGAAAATCAGAGGTAATTAATTAAAAAAAAGGCAACATTCCATCTCTTCCCTAAAGAGACTGAATTTTAAGTATACATAATAAAATATTTAACAATGTGTGTTTAATTTAAAAAAAATTGCTGGTTTTTGTTATAACGGATTTGAAATAGGATACAAATTGGAATAACAGTGAAATAAACAGTGAATGAAAAGAATGAAAAGATTGGGAAAGAAAATATTAACAAGTTCCTTAAAAGTATGTGAATGTAGAAGTGTTACAGTATTGTATTCTTTTTTTAAAAAAAATAAAATTCTTCATCCCTATAATATACAGTGTTTCCTTTCTTTTGGAAATATTTTTCTTAGAGCAGAATTTTAGTAGAGTTTTCAAGAAAAGTTTATAACTTTTTTGGGGTGGTCAATTGCAGAATAGAAACTGAAAAAATTGTCATATCTGTTGTAGGCTACTGACTATGTAGTAATTAGTGTTACAAAAAAACAATTGAATTTGACTTTCGATTTTCTTTTTTTTGTGAAAAATTGAAATCTTCATGTAAAAAGATATTCTAAAAACTTCTGTGGATCATAAAGAAGTCACTTCAAGTGTTAGGGGTTTAAAATCTTTAAGTTTTGTTGGCTGCATATTCAGGAATGTGAAGGAATGTCATTAGGAACCGAAATTCACCTGTCTATAATTTTATTTATTAAATAAAATGAACATGAACATGATTCTAACATGCTTTGAACATGATTCTATCATTTTCAAATTAGGAAGCTCCCATACAATAGCCTTGTATAATTAAACATTTTGCATGAACCATATCCCAATAAGACATACTGTATCAAGCCATTCAGTTTTGGATGGGAGAAAAAAAAAAAAAATACTAAGTCCTTTCTGTACTAGGGGCCAAGTTTGATTTATGAACATAAATGTACCTACTGTATCTACTGGACTGTTCCATGAAGTTTAGTGAATTTTGCAACTAATTTTGAGCCCTTTTTTCTGATTTTTATAGCTTTGTTAGAGAAAGCATGAACATCAAAATATGAAGTTGCACTCGTTTCACTAAGATAAGATTAGATTAGATTAGATTTCCCAGTGAAATGCAAAGTTAAGCAGAGAGGAGGCTTCATCCTATAGTTTCCTTCGATAATTATCAGACAGTGCAGTGTATACTACTCAGGTCATGGGAAGCAGTTACTGTTTTCCCACTCCATTAAGTTCAAAGTGCTTTATCAGTTTTCTAGTTGGATACTTCATAGACTTCATTTTATTCTTAAATTACCAAAGCAGATTTTAAATTATTTTTTCCATTATCATTGTCCAACCCCTATTGCTACCCCCTCCAGTATCTTCTAATGTCAGCATGATCTGTGATTTTTTATCTTACTTCAGGGTAACAAAGATGTGTGGGCTAGAGATGTGAAAATGAGGTAATGTTCTGAAGGACTAATGAGTTTTGAAGATAGATGAGAATGGCAGTATTTAATAGGAAAATTAGGGGTAAAAGAAACAAAATTGAAAAAGAAAAGCATTCCCATAAATTGAAATCCTGACTTGGTCAAAGTAAGTAGTGGAACTTTCTCTTCCTTCATCAGGGCCAAGATTTCACTTACCTTATCTATTTAACATTTTTAAAAGCCAAAAAGTAACTATGAGTTCAAGCCAGCGGGAAACATGCTGACATGAATATGAATGTGGTTTTAATTAAAGCCAAGAGAATAATGGTCATTTTTTTGTGAGTAGCTGAGTCAAAACTTTGTGCAAAATTTTTATTTATTTTATTTTTTTTACTTATTTTAATTTTAAAACTGATAGTAACAAATACTTTATTTGTCCTTTTCTATTTTTTTTCATATTTGCCTTATAAATTATATTTTTTAAATAAAAAACAATAACACTGCCCATAAACAGTTGAACCAAAGTTCTAACCCTTCTCAAAAATAAATAGCTTGAAAATATGGAATGGGAGATGTTTTCTCATTTTTATTGTTTATTTTTTGGATGAAACTTTTTTTTTTAGCCTTTTGTGTCTGCCCCAGTGAGACATCTGGATGAGCCTGAACCATGTTCAGTACACATTCAGAACAGTTTCAGGTTCCTTATACTCTAAGGTAGAGTACAAACCTACAGGTGAGAGAAACAAATAGGATAGATTTAATTACAAATAAAATGTTTATACAATTTTACTCCTAAGATCTGGGGATGAAAGCTACCATTTTGGGGCAGACAGCATTTGCTTGTGTATATTTTGCTATGTCCTCTTAACCATGCTTTATGATTGTTTTCATTTGGTATTGATTTCACCACTACTCTATTTAAATATTTTTTTGTCTCAGGGCCTTCCATGCTTATTCTCTGCTAGAGAAAAACATTTCTGAGGAATGTCCTCATTTAGCATACAATCTTGTGTGTATGGCATGTAAAGGTTTAGGAAGTCACCTCACATGAGGAAATTACCATAATGGCAGTGACTGTAATGGGCAGTGACAGAGAAGTCCCTTAGTACCCTCTGAGTCAGGCACAAAGTACACCATGGCTATTTGCACTTGGCTCAGTTTTACTGAGAATATTTTTGTTATTTTATGAGAAAACAGGTGAGGTCAAAGACAAGACAAGTAAGAACCCAACAGAAGCACAGTTATTGAGGGGAGGCCAGTCCGAAGCTAGAAGAGGAAAAGCTCTGAACTGAAAAGGTATAAAACTCCAAGGAAAATATCATCAAAAGGCATGAGAAACATCAAGGGTCAGATAGTCCAAGGATCAGTGGTGGCTGACCTGTCCCTACCAGACTGGAAACTGGTTGGCTTGTAAAGACTTGTCAGGTTATCTGCAGCAGGTATGAGGAACATGTAATATTTAACTTGGCAGACAATCCCAACTGTTGTATATATTGATGAATAAATTATTGTATTATTGAATACATTGTATATATTGAATATAATGTATATATTGATTGAATAAATTTTGCATGAACAATATAAATTTCAACCCCAAACCATTCTATGATTCCATGACATCATGCTCATAGAGTACAAGTCTGCATGGTAGAAGAAACTGAAACAAAAATGACCTACTAAGCAAGATGTATTTTATGTACAAAACTTATGGCATACCATGCATGAAATGTCATAGGGATGGGACAATGCTTTCTATGTCTATTTCACTAAGCAACTCTGAGAGCTTGATTCTAAAGTTAGGTCTCTAAACTTATGTGTTCACCCTGTGAGAATATACCTTACAGGAAAAATCTAGCCCCTACATTTTTAGGCAGAATCACTAAGGTAGGTAAATGTCAAGAATAAGAAGTAAAATGCAGTGATAAATTCTTCTGGGCAAAAGACTAAGCATTGTAAATTACTATCTTTTTCCTCCCCTCCTTCCACAAATGACTTGTGTATATATCAAGAATATAAAAAAATATTTTCATAATCTATCACTAGCACTGTGAACACAATGAATGAATCATTAAAATTATATGTCACTTGTGCCTTAGATAATTTTTATCAGAAGGATTTGTCACTTTAGTCTGAGAGAGCAGAAGGTGGGGTCTCCTCCTTTTTGTAGTATACAAAGACTGAATATTAATTGGTGACATCACAGACTTCTGTTGATAACACATATCTCCTTATGATTCAGCTGTTTAAACAAGTGTTTACTTTACACATCCATTATCCATGACTGTGGGCAAACTATTCATGTTTTAAAGCAGTATCTCCCTTTCTATCATGTCTAAGGGCAAAATGGACCACTTCTAAATGTAGTATCTGCACTTCCAGAAGCACATTTAAATAATAAAATGGCTTTATCATGACAGCTTTTTGAGGATTTAGTGATTAGCTTCTGAAGATAGACATCTGGATGCTAAGACAGGAAAAAGTACAGGTCTCATGTTTAATGCAGTTGCCGAAATTTGAAGGCTGAAACTGTGATGTTTAAACAAAACCAATGTCATCAATCCCTAGTAATTTTCTTTTTAGAATATATATCATATTTATAGCTCGAAAGGTATTATTTCCTCAGATGATTTTAAATAGTCACAGTTAAAAAGGTTTCTGGATGATAGTTATGAGGAAAATTAGGTAATAAATATAGGACTTTTGAACTGCAGAAAGAATCATATTTTTCTCCTTTATTTTTTTGATTTATTTTTTTTTTCTGTTTGTGACTGTAAATGAATTTTGGGCCTTTGGACAGGCATTGTCACTGAAAAATAATTCATCCGAAATAAATATGTTATCAGAAAAATCGATTTAGAAGATGAACACAATCTCTAAGTGTGTGATAGAGACTGAAATGAAGGCATAAAACCATCCAATGGTTTGCCTGCTGTATTTAATTCTACTGAAGCCATGGTGCTAGGTGGAGTTCTGTGCTAGCAAAGGCTTCAGTGAGAGCATAGATTTGATCTCCATAACGCTATGACACACTAAACTAAGCAGGTTTTCATATTGAATCACTGTGAACAAAATAGCAAAAAAATTAAAAATGCTTATTAAATCAATGGTGTGAGCTTGTTCAAGGGAAAATAGATAAACAGACTAAGATTTCACTAGATTAAGGCTAACATTACCTGATGTGGGCTAATCTCCTAGATTCCTTCTGTGACCAATAGAAGGCGATTTAAAGCTCCTAAACTTAGTTTTTTCCTTTGAATGTGTCTCAGAAGGAGCCTCTATTGACTCTAAAACGGAGCTAGTACTAAACTTTAAAATACCACCTCAAAGTGTATGTTTAATCAACATTTTGACATGTCTCCTTTGCTGAAGAGAATTTTGAGAAAATCTGGAAGAGTGCCTATTAGAAATCCATAGTCAGCTTGTTTTGGTTCTATCACAGTTCGTAAGATTTTATTTTGATTTTTCTATTTTTCTATTGATTTTTTAATTAGTTTTGGCCTTATGCATCTTGAAGGCCATGTCAGTACTAATACTTAACATCTTCCAGCACTGATGGTAGTCATTCTGTTAGTGCAGACTGGGAAGGCATGGCTGCCAACATTTAAATATCAGAACATGCAAGTTCCATCTTATTTGAGTTTAGTGATGTGAGAACAGAAGTTCCATCCTACCTGTAATGTGCCTTCTGGTGTATCTGTTGGTAGGAACAAACTAAAAATGCTACATTAACTCTTGTTTAATGGTGACAAAATGTGCAACTCCAAGAGTGGTGTAAAAAAGAAACTACTTCTATTGGTACAGTGTCAAAAAGTTGCAAATATCAATATCCTATACTCAGAAGGCAGAAACTATTGTTAATAATCTGAAAAAAATTAATCAGGTAGAACAGAAAAGTGGAAAGGTTCAATGAGTGAAAGGGGCCATTTGGTGTCATTGCCATGTAATAAACCTGTCACCTAAGGGAGAAAGTAGTTAACAAATATTTTGGTAGCTTTTTACGTAAACATCATAGCCTCTGTTTTCCTCACACATAATTTTCCCAATTATATTTAGTACATCTGAATAAATGTTCTAAAATATCTTACTGGTGTAGTTTACAATTAACAGCAATTTTCTTTTCTGGATGAAAAATTCCTTGTTGAATAAGCATTACTCATCAAAAAAACTTTCTTTTTAACATGGTATATCTTTATTTAGTCAAATCTACCAGCCAAGTGTAAAACCAGAGAGAATAACTGATAAACAAGTTCTATGCTATGTAAATCTGAGACTATATTTCTTCTTTTCTCCCTTTTGGAGTTTGGCACCACAGTGTTACAAAACTTTCTATGAGGAGACACTTTGACTTTTATTGAGTGAACATGTACATGAATACATATATGTGTGTCTGTATTAAAGAGGGATATGAGAGAATAAAGAGCTACATTTTAAAAGATGAAATGCAGAAAAATTCCATGGAGGTCAATGGCAAATTACTGAGGCATGTATCTGAGGCTTTATCAGCCCACATTCCTGAATCACACTACATATAATTAAGGCATGGTCAATACAATAATACATCCCTAAAGATATTATTACTGGTTTTAATAATTTCCATGGTGATAACCATGGGTGAATCACTACTTAAAATGTTAAAAATGGCTTTACAGCCAGCACCATTAAAGAGCATTACTAGTGTAAAAATATTGGTAATTTTTATGTAAATCTACAGAAATTTTCATTGTTCAAACATCATTGCATTCTAAGCAGAATGGAAAGGATATGTACAGAAATATTGCCTGAGCAAAGAAATCTTCAGATAAAACATTTTCTTTACTGGAAATATCATAAGTTGTTGGTTTATACGGGGTAAGTATACGGTAGTATATGGCTTTTGGATGTAGCAAAATACATAAGAATTCAGGAGAGCTTATGAAGAAAATAGATCTATTTGCATTGCTGCTAACTGTAGTGGTTCAGTAAATACTAGCAATGCAATGAGCTTTGTTCTGAATAAGGACAGAGGCTATGTAGAAATAGAAACTCAATTCTTTTTGAAGATTCAAAGTCATTGAAAAAATTAGACCCTCATCTGCATATCATAAATCCTGGCTCCACTGCAGAACAGGAGATTTTATGTATTTTTTCCATCCTTTCTGTTTACATTAAATGTACTGTGATTAGAAAGAAAAGGGTACTTATGGTGTTCCATGTTAAACCAGCAAATTTTCTAAAATCATATAAGAAATTAACTGATAAAGATTGCTGGGTTTAAAACATAAGGATTAACACTCTTTTTCCAGAAATTCAGCAACACGACAAGCACAAACGTTGACAGGGGCAACATAAGCTTTAGATTTCTCCCTTCCCAAATGTCACCTGGCACATGGGAGGCCTTGAGGTGGACTGGGCTCTGGTTGGAGGCCACTAGATATTCACTGATGCAGTCTCAGGCAGCATTGATGCCTCTCCCTGGGTCTGGGGGGTGTGGTGCGATGCTAGTAGAAGGTGTATCTTGTTGGAGGTGTGGAGGTCTTCAGGAAGGTTTGTGCTGGTGAAGTTGTATTCAGTGTATGAACTGTGATCCCATGTACTGCGGAAAGACAGATGAGAGCACACAGAAAACTTGTTCTTTCTCCTATCAAGTAAGGAATCTATTTGACAGTGGCATTTAGGATTTGCTTTTAGAAAGTAGTTCTATACCAGTGTGATACATGATACCTTTAGCTAACCTGCCTTTTTGAGATCAAGTGTCAACATGCTAGTAGTGACTGCTGCATGTACTTTTGGCCACCATGAGAAAGATAAATGTATTCTTGCCTAATATATTTAGAAGACCCTAAACTGCTATGAAATTGTAAAACTGCAAAATCATTTGTGATACTTACATTGTCCAAATTAAAAGGAACATTTCCTCATCGCTCCCACAGAAATGATGTGCAACACTTGCATATGTTTTAACAGAGGTTCTGAGCTGTTGATTTCACTTTTTCTTTTTTTTTAAATTTTAGTTAGTTGTTATTTCTAGTTGCAGTCTGAAATAATAGAAATCCTTCATTAAAAAAGACAATTTTCAAGTAAGAGAAAACAAAATGAAGAAAAGTGGTTCATAATTGCACAAATATAATTGGAAAATACAAGAGACATATCGGTTGCAAGTGGTTGACAATAAAGTAGCTCAGTAAAAAATATTAGCAAAGTTTCAATTATTAAGTGTTGCATGTAAAATTAGCATATGACAAAAGAGTAACAAACTAAGGAATTAACACGAAAAAAACCTAAACAGTGTAAATAACCAAGATATTATTGTATTTTGTATCATCAGAGTCATTTTGTGACAAGGCTTTCTCATGTTCAACTTAGATTGCCCAATCCAGTGTGAAAGACCATTAGCCAGGTTCACAGAGAGGCTTGCAGAGTCCAAAAGAGTCTTTCTGAAATAGAGGAAAAGGACAAAAGAGGTCAGACTAAATAAAAGTTGATTTAAATCCTCCTGGAAAGTAGACATATGGTGATAGTGTTACCTAAAATTAGTGCTTTGTCTTAATGATTCTTGCTCACAAAAATGTGTAAAACTGTTGACTTTCTCTGCTTTAAAGTCACTTGATGGGTGCCTTGCCTTGCTAGAATAGTGTCATTGTAGAGATTTGTATTTTATAAGAGCCAATGTCTTACTCTATGGAGTTTTTGAGTCTTTTGATGTCAAATAGTCCATAGAGAAACCAATTTTGGGAGCACCAAATTTTCAGTTGCTTGGGACAAACTTTGGCTATCAAGGCTATTTTTTTATCTCTACCACCTGACAGATCAAGGTGGATATTTGCAAAATTCATTGCATTATGCCTTTCAGCCTGGCTAAAGGACACCGTAACATACAACCACCTCAGGTAGCTCATCTCATGCTGAGCTGGGAAAGGAATGATTTGGAAATACAGTTTAAAGACAGGAAGCTAGCAATGACTGACAACATTCCAGCTACCTCTTGCAGCATTTTTGCATGGGCTCAGTTCCAAGAAGGTCTAATTACACCACTTCCTGACCTGATCTGGTAAGGCTGAAAGATACAGTGCTTCCCAGCTTGGACTTCCACATGGCCTTATTACAAAGAGTAAGACTTACTAATCTTAACAGTATGTTAGTCTGAATGTTAAGTGCCTTTGCGCTCCATTGTAGGGAACAAATGTGCCCCTAGGTACAGGTGATTCTCAAGATCACTGCTGACCATTTCACACTATGTACTCTACTTGTTGATAGAATATCAGGCTATTAGAAGAATTCATTTGACACCCTCAAGTCATAAGGCTCAGTATAAAGAGAACACAGTCTCGTCAGTATAATAAAGCATGAAGCTGACACAGGGGTCTCACACCATACTCTTAACAATCTCCAGGAGGAAGGATAACTTTCATTAATTACTATGAGATAAAGGAATTCTCGAGTGCTACTGAAAACCTCATTTTTTAAAAAAAAAAGTATGATAAAAAAGAGAACTTGGAATGTGTTTTCTTTTTACCAATGAGATTAGTTACAATATATCATTATTTCTCCTATTTAGAAGATTTTAAACAGGTTAATGAGATAATTCGAATCAGATGAATCATACATCCGGCCAAATCTCATTAAAAGAGATTATAAAAGTAAAAGAAAATCTCTTTCCAATATTTGGAAAGTGAAAGCTAATATTCACAATATTTTGGAAGAAAAAAATAGATGTGCTTACTGTAGGTATGTTTCCTGACATGAGTCCTACATTTGTAATTTATTTGCCTGCTTCAGGTTTTAGATAAAATACAATAGATTTTGCATAACTGACTACAAGGGCTTTATGCATAGTAGAATACTGACAATCGTTTTGAAATTAATGTACATTTAGTTTTTTTTTGATTTTCCCCTCAAAAATGGAGTGTTTCTTAAATTTTTTTTAATCAATTAAACAATGAAGCAACATTAAGGAAAATGTTCTTTTGTGACTAGCTATGATTGAACCTCTGGTGTCCTTGATCCTTTTTTTCTGATCTTGACTCCTGCTTAGTGTACATCATGGCATGGTCAAGGTGACTGCTGTGTAAATGCTAAATCTGTTGGTTTTGAGTTACTATGTAGAGAGTGAAGTTAACAGGCCTACTTCATTTATTGGAAAACATAAACCTTGAAGTGCAATAAAAATTAAAGAGAGGCTAAAGTTTTCATGTGAAGTCTAATAAAAGTTAAAGAGAGACTACAATTTTCATGTATCAGGAATTGTAGACCCTAAAGTTTTATACTGTATGAGTGAAGAATAAAAAAAAATTCCCATGTTTCTAAAGATGAGACTTTGTACCTTGAATTTAATGTGAATAATTATTTCAAATAGCAAATACAGTAAAACACAGAACATGCAGGTAACTAAGTGTCATAATATAATTTCCCGTATAATTTGGGAAGTTATTGTGAGAAGCAGGTATGAAGGAGAATGTAAACCACTCAGGGATTTACACTGAATGGTAGTTTCTGAGCACAGTGTTAGAGTTCTATTGCTGAATCTCAAATGCCACAATCATTGAACATTTTTATGTTACTTTGAATGTCTTAGAAATGTTTTGTATTCAGTTGTGCGGCTTATGCCACCCAGTAACAACTAATGAACATGCAGAAAATGTTTTTATTTTAACTTTATACCTTGCTTTGCATTATTGCTATGCTTTTCAAGTACACTAGTACACTTTTCTGTGTATGCTTAACGTATCAGTATCTTGCTCGAGAGATCCTTGAACTCAAAAGGAAAGGAGTAGAGACTATCCTCACTTCATGTACAGACTACATATACCTTTATGAGTCAAAAAAACCCAAACGTTATTTTGATGTATTAAATTCAGTCTTTTTCTGTGGAGACTCACAGATGCTAGGATAGAAAGGATGTTTACAGTCAAAATTATTTAAAATCTGCACTGCAACTATTTTCCTCTCTTTGTTTTGTGTATAGAGAGGGGGACAAAGATTTTTCCCTGCTCAAATTTTCAGTAGTGGTTCTTGCTCACTGTTGATGTTTGGAAGGCTTGTTTCTGGCACACAGTCCTGCCATAGGCTGAACAGCTAATGTTGATGTATCCACAGAAGATAAAGCTTGTTTGGTTTGAATTGTAATAAATAGCAACAAAATATTATTAAAATAAATGAAACAATTATTAAAACAAAGACAGAACACTCTTTGATACCACTACTGTGGCTGAATTTATAGATCAAAAAGAGCATTTCTGCTGTTTTTAATGTTTTTAATGCTATATTCACCGTTGCTGACAATATTATTTGCACTGATTCTAAACATGCACTAGTTTTTAATTAGTTGAAGCACAGAATTCGACTTTGGGCTGTAAAGGAGAATTGTGAATGGGGAAAATATGTCACCTGCATGTCTAAAAATAAGAAAGGAAATATAATACAGACTTTTCAAGCAACAATACTTGAGGTGTATATGTACCTATGAAAATGAATGAGCAAGAGATTTTCAAACAGTGACAAAAGAGAAATAAAAATAAATAATGAGGAAATTAAATTCGCTAAGAAGAAAATTTGATATAATAATTATCATTTAGAGAGAGGAATGTGAGATAAAAACAAAGTAGTTTTTCATGGAGTCCAGAATTTTATCCAAACTGGCTTCAACACACCTTTTGGCAGCCTTACACTCTACTCTCAATGGGAGAAATCTGGCACATGTCTCAGTTGCTCTGTTACTTAGTCCAGTCTTATAATACTACTTCATCAATTCATTCCTTTACCCATCTTCCTAAATTAATCTCATGACAGTTCATTTTATAGACTCTTTCTGACCTCTCTAATCATGATGGTGCTTGTAATCTAAATGGTGATTTGATTCCCCTGTATTTGTCTTTCCTCCCCAGAGAAGAGAACATTTGCCAGGGTCAGCAATAAAAAAGGTAGCAGCTTACTGGGGAAGGTAATTTCTATAATATGTGTATAAGTGAATTAGTAAACATTTTTTTAGCTAACCATTTTGGCTACAGACTGTTACATTCTTGTCCATTTTACTTTTTTTTTCACATCCTGTCTGGTAAGCTAACACTAATGCCACCTGCCTGGCATTTCTGTCCTCAACTAAATCATCCTCTCTTTATTTTTTTCCAGAAATGTCAGGCCCTCAATGAACACCTAAGCTAAAGGGAGAAATAATGTCTTCAGGTTTTCAGAGAAAGAGCTGGAGCTGTTAAACAGAAGTAGCAGAAACGCCAGGAGTGTTGCTATGCTATGGGATAACAGCTGAATGCTCACAGCTCTCTCTATCAGGATATCTTCACAGCTCCCTTACCTGGCCAGGAGTCCTGACAAGTTTAGTTTGATCTCCCATAGAATTTGGGCAAAGCTGAGCAGCCTTTCAACTGGCTGGGCCTCTATCCACATCATCACTCTTGGCTGCAGGACAGCTACAGAGCAAAACTGTATTACAGGCAACATCTACGTAATTTTAGTAATCTGGTAATTTTTGAGCAATGAAGGCTGTGCTAAAGCGGAAAATGCCAGCCTGGTGCTGATCCATTGGTAAAATTATAAAGCTGAGAAGTGTAAAATATTTAAACCAAACCAAACAAAAATAACCCACAAAACCCCTAAAATGTAACAAAGCTAATCAAAACAAAACAAAAAAAAGAACCAAAACAAACCCCAAATCCTTAGCCATAACTTCATTTAATTTTATTTAAAGTTTAAAGTACAGGAAAAAAAAAGATGTTTTACTCAATAGATGCTAATTGAAGCATCCACTTCAAATAACTGGTACTGAGGGACAATCACCATAACATAAAATTTTACGTAAAGGAAGAATCAAGTAGAAAAGCTAAAATGCAACTGTCATGCTGATTCTCTTGTTAAAAATTAATTAGATAGATTTCAAATTTGAAATAGGTGAAGATATGAGCAAAATCCAAACAATCAGAATAAGAGACATTAAATTGTAAGAACATGGTTGATGACAGTTAAAAAAATCTGTATAAATATCATGGAAGAGTAGTCACTGTAAATTAATAGACATGTATAAAACATGTAGATACTATAGAAAAAGAAAAAAGTATTTCTTTCTAGGCTTTCAAATGCCAGAGAGGACTTTAACATCACTGTTTACCTTATAATGGATATAATTTCTGATACTTTACCCTTTTCTTCTTTTTCACGTTTTTCTGGTTCACTCTTTTTTGAGAAATCACACAAAACTTAATAGTATTATTTGCTTGTATAAAGTGAATAATTTTACATGTTTTTTTCCTATATTTCTTGAAAATGTAACCTCAGTTTAAAATCTAATTTATACATAGAGGCATATTTAGAAGAAACTCAGGCTTATACAAGACAAAAAAAATCATTCTGCAGAGATCACTGAGAATACAGATACAAGTTGTTCTAGAACTGCTCTTCTTAATAGTCTTAGATGTCTTTGTAACCTACAGTACTGTAAAGGAAGAACTATTGAATTGTGAAATTTATAAGTTAAGTTGAAACAGTTAGTGGTTTTCACTGTCAGACCAATAATGAGAAAATGAGACAGGAGAAAAATGTACTAAGGTCCTGACAACCTGTATTTCTCATTCCTCCTAACTGGTCCCAAGACAGTTGCCAAAATTATAGCTGCACAGGTGATATCTAAAGTAAAACGTGCACAGAGACACAAAAATTACTGATTGTTCCTCTCAGTCGTTGTTACTGTTACCTTCTAAAAACAGCATGTCAAAACAAACAGAATTCTAGTGTTTCAGAAATAAAACTAGATGCAATTTGGGGCATACTTTCTTGGTGTCTATTACTCTGAGAGAAAAGATGGAAAAATTGGACCTCTGGAAATCCTACAGATCCTGGGTACTGTAATGAAGGAAGTTGTTTTTAAGTAAGTCTTCAGACGAAAATAGATAAGAATTAACTAGTCTTATAGCTTGCAAATTTGAACAGCTAAATGAATAACAAAGAAAACTATAATTGGAGACATTCTGCCAAATAAATACACCAGATATATTGCAGTATATTATGGACAAGACAGTCATCTGACTTGTTTGGTCAGTTACAAGTTAATTGTAGGAATGGGACATGCTATCAAATAAAATTAGTACTGGTCTGTTAGCCACATCCTAATCAGAACAAAAAGATTCAATTAGTTGCTATTGTGACTTCCAACCAGAATTGTAGGCATATTTATTGCATTCTTGGGATGAAAATCAGAACTCTGATTAGATGCATCCTTTAGTAAATTATCAAATGTTAAGACATATTTATATATAAATATATGTATATAAATTTTGCTTGTGGTTTTTCTCCACTGACTGATTACAGTAATTGATTATAACCAGACTTCTCACGAAATGCAGAAAAGAAAGAACTAATTCCCTGACCAATTCTGAAATGCATATAAAACTTGAAGAAAGGCATAGGAGGTCAGAACACCTCCTTACATTTTTGCCTATAATGTTTGTACTTGAAGATTCAGAAGCATTTGCTCTATATTTATTAGATTTTAATTTACTTCCATTTTAATTCCTCAGCCTTTGTCCCTTGAACATTTCTGGAAAATATCTCCAATGAGTTTCTCTGTGTCTGCCATTTCTGTCTGCAGTTGCTAGTACAGGTTTTGGATGTTTATTCCCTTTTTTGGCTATTTGTTTTAACATGTAGGAAGAAGTATAAGGTGATTATACATGAAAGATGGATATACAGGAGAATACAAGTAGACTTACAGCTTGTGGAGTGAAAGGATTGTTTCCCATCAATACTTATGGCTTCAATAATAAAAAGATTTAAGCAGCCCTTCGTGTAGATATAGGTTCACATATGTCTTGCATATGGTAAACTGGGTGGGGAAAACCAAAAAATCATCAGAATATTATGGACAGATATTTGTACACAAAAATAATACAAAAAATTGCACACATATGTGTACACAGCAATAATAATTAAAAAATTTGTTTATTCTGTTATTGGTGATATATAAAATATATAAAAGTGACCATTATTTTTTCTCTAGTAGCAAAGAGCACATCTAGAAAACCTAAATGACTTAACCTACTAAATATGCTTAAATCTTTCTGTGACCCAGGGCTTCCATGTGTGCTCAAGATTGCATGCCCTTGAAATAGAGATAATAATTTCCTTCTACTTGAGTGAAGTACATTAAGGCTCTTAGCACATTTGAACTTAAGGTGTGAGTCTACATTTGAGTCGAACAGAGGAACAGAGAGCTTTAAAGGAAGCAATGACCAGAAAAGTGTGTGTTGAACTGCCTGAATTTTTTCTTTTATTGTCTCAGCCACACAGTTACCAACACCCCACCTCTCTCACCAAAAAAAACCCCAAAACAAAATCCAATACAAAAAACTTGACATATCAAAACTGTTCTATCAACACAAAATTTCATTTAGCTTCAGAATGTACTGTACACTGGGTTATATTTCAAATGAATAAATGAAGAACAACTCACTTCAGTTTTTTATTTAAGGCAAACCCCTGAAATCTATGCTGATACTTAACACTGAAGAAATATCACTGAATTAATAGAATTGCCTGAGTGAATGTTATTCACAACATGAATGAAAATTTTAGAATAATTTTGATATTGTTGGATGAAGAAGTGATACAGCCATGTCACTGAAAATTCACATATATATTTATTTTTGGGTATTTCAAATAAAATTTTTGTATCATAGCCCCTCTCTCATGTCCCCTTCTTCATATCAGTAAGTAGTCTATGCAAAGTCTTAAAAGTGTCATTAAGTTCTCATGTATTATATAAATAGCCATTTGAGAGAATTTGGATAGAAGTCTCCTCCTTCAGATTCAATACCCTGCTTCCCCTAATACAGAGAAAGAGATGAAACAAACCTGCATGTAAGTGAAAAAAAAAAATCTTTACCAATAAGAATGCTAATAACTATATTGATAAAACTGGGTTAATCCAACTGATGAGGAGAAACTTCCCAAGCCCCACCCACTGGACCAAGCCAAAATGGTTGTCAGCCCGACCCCACCAGGAAACAATGCTTGTGGCCACAGGACAGAGACAATATGGCTGAGCTTCCATGTTGTTTCCCTCCCCACGCCTGGAAAACCCCTTGAGAGCAGCTGGAGGGCCAGTGATGGCAGGAAACAGTGGATAGCTCAGATTCAATACCGGCTCCAGCTCGTGAGACGCTGGAGTAAGGCTGCAGTGCTGCCACAGACAGTTGCAGCAGGTCTATGGACTCTGCAGATGACTGGAAGTGCCTGCAAGACACACACTCGATCCAGCAATGAAACCTGGTTGTTGCAGTTCTAATGTTTATTGGTCAAAGTAGTGGTCACAGTCTGGATCTGTAGATGGTAGTGGAAGCCCTGAGTCATGAGGGAAGCCTCCAAACAGGCAGTTTCACACTGGATGATGTAATACTGTGAGTCACAGGATACTCTGTGAGTCTTTGACACCTTCTAAGGTATTGTAGTTGTCTCTTATGTCAGTGCAGCTGACATTGAGGCCCCTTATGGCTGATCAATAAGGCTAGGTGTGAATGTTCCAGGGAGTTATCATAACTGAGTCATCTGTGTAAGGAAAAAGAAACATTACCCTACCTTGCAGGGTTTGCCTCTTTCCTTATCTTGTTTAACACTCAGTTTGTAGCCTCTGCTGTCAGATGTGCATGCCTTCAGCACCTGGCCTGGGTGGCCATTCTGCATATTTTTAGCAAAGCACACTGCTAATTGAGTCATTAACAACCAATAGTCCTCAAATGAGTCCTTAATCACTAGCAGTTCAGTTTCTCTAAAGAAGGCAAAACACCAAAAAGCATATTTGGAGAAAAGAGAAAAGGTGGATACCAATTTTTTTGTGTAACTCAGGACAACAGCATTTTGAATAGTTACTCAATGCACTAAATCTTTGGTCAACGACTCATAATTACTATTTTTAATTAAGCAAGGCATTATTATCTTTGATAGATTTAAAATTTTGATAGTAAGATTTTGCAACTTCTTATCGTTCTGTTAATTCATTCTTTTAATTGAAAAGCCAGAAGTAACTTAATAATGCTTTTTCAAATTCTAATAAGGTACATTCTGAAGTTAATTTAATTTACTTGGTCCATAAGCTACAAATCTCCGTAGCTAAGCATTTTCATCAATGTACACTTAATGATTGAATGGATCACTACAGGAAATTTTATTAACTGGCTCCAACTCTAATCTAGTTGCCTTGTCAATTTCATCTGTTATATACAAAATATATCTGAAGTGATTTTAAAAAGAATTATGTCTGTTTAATAAAATAAGCCTCCAAAACACACATTTTTAAGAGTCAGTACAATGTGAGATTGAAAAAAAGGACAGGTGGAATTTTTGATACCATCCTCCTTTGTCCTCTGTTGAGAACTGTAAATACAAAACCAAAAAAATAGTGTTGTGGTGTCTCCTAAAGATCTTTTATAAAATGCAAAACTCATTATTGTAGTATTGTTAGTAACTGCAACTTGTCTTATACAATATCCAGTAATAACCTATAGCAATTAGTCCACTTCATAAAGTGCTAGACATGTTTGTATTGAAATTATGGGATCCATGTACAGAAGGGTTTAAAATAAGATGTACATACTGTCTTGCTAGGCAGGAAAAGAGCACACTGCTATTATTGGATATTGAATCACCAGTGTGGAAAATGTGCTCAACTGGTGTGCCAATAATAATTTTTCATAAAAATTAACATTTAGTAGAACTGAGGGAGGCGAAAATGGTAAAAATGCTTCCCATCTTCAAAGGAAAGAAAAGAAGGGTTTATGGTGAGAAAAAAAAAAAAAAAATTGGCTGGAAGGATAGAAAAGTGGAAATAGAGAAGCAGAAAGGCTAAGCTGCTGATCTACTGATATCCCAATATGGGAGAAAACATTTGAGATTTTCTCCTGAATGAGAAAAAACCTGACAGTTTTTCTCTGCCTAGAAGTGAGGGAAACTGGGTCAAACAAAAATACATCAAAAGGAGGCTGTACCATAATGATGTTGCATATGCAGACTGAGGACTATGTGGACATCTTAGTGCAGTACTGTATTGGAATACTGCTGTTACAGAATGAGACAGCTCCAAAGCAGGAAGAAATATAGCCACATCACTTTAACATCCTTTTCAGGGTAACTAACACTACTGCAGAATACTAACCCTACTGTTTCATTGTTTTATACATCCCTCTATCATCTAAGCATTCCCTCTACCTCACAAGTAAAAATAAACTTGTAGCTTTGTACTTATCCTTTGCAGGAGAACAAATTATCTGTTGAAAATTTAAGAAAAAGGAGGATAAAAGGATTAAAAAATTCATTTTTTAACCCTGTCCCCTATATAACAGCTCTTACACCTCACATGGAGGCTGCCAGACTCAAATTTTTTGCAAAGGTTGCAAGTCTCTTTTTGTGGTCAAAGCTGTGAACAGATGTATAAAAGGAGAAGACAGACATTTAAAAAAGAGTCACAGAGAAGGAACAGATATAGGGAAATTTTTAAACCTGAGATATTCCTACTGTGCAGCCAAATGCACTGCCAATAATCCACAGATGTACAGCACATGGGTGTGTTAAGCTGTGACTGTTAGAGGTGTGAAAGGAGTTCTTAGTATGTTTGTTGAATAGCAAACGTACCCATCTGTTCTGCTGAAAAAAGTAAGATCTACATCTAAAATCTCATATGTTTAGGTAGTTAACATTTCTAGGGAGTGATACAACAGAGGTAACAAGGTGTGCTTCTGATACTGACATGGGTAAATATCCTTAGTATCCAAAAGTAAATGTTCAGGGCTCATAAGAAGCAGTTTTGCATTTTTTCTTACTTATGCTTCTTTCATGTAATTTTCTGTCAATTCAATTTCAGCCCATGTTATCTTTTCAGGGCAGAGCAGCAACATACCTGTCCAATCACCTCTTTTGTGTACTGTGAATGGTGGTGAGGAAATTGAACAACAGTCCCATAGTAGATATTTATGAAGTGATGAGTCCAAAATGGAAGGTTCTTTTTAACTTAATAGTTATTGGATTGCTATATAGCCTGAGGTTTGAAAAAATAGCAGGAAATATTTTTAAAGAACTTCTTTGAAACTGGACCCTGAAATTTCCTTCATGAAAGAAGATGGCACTGCAGATCACTTTCCCACCCCCAAAGAAAAAAATCTTACATTCTTCAAATAGGTAAAGCTGGGACTCTGAACCTGAGTAGGTTTACAGCTCTTATCTAAGTCTCATTGTGATCAATATAGGGGAACCGATATCTAAGTTTACTAGGACTCAATCACATAGACATTTCTTGAGCATAACTTTTTTATATTTATATCTATCTAATCTGTCTATCTATCTATCTATCTATCTATCTATCTATCTATCTATCAATCAATCATCTATCTATCTATCTATCTATCTATCTATCTATCTATCTATCTATCTATCTATCTATCATCTCTCTCTCTCTCTCTCTCTAAATATATATATGCATATATGTACATATATATATATATATATAGCCATTCTGGATCAAATCCTATTATAATCACAGATCTTTATTAAGCTCATAATAGTTAGAGCACTCATGAAAAACTGGGATAACAGTATTCATTTGTCTCTAACTTTAAACTAGAATTCTGCCCTTCCAGAAGAAGTGTAAACTATGAAAAAGCTATAGGCTACACATTTTCTAGAAAGGCTGTGTCTTGTTTTCCTTTTATAAAGTTGTCCTAGAGAACAGCAAGTAATGGATAATATATGCCATGAGAGCAGTGTGCAAAAATTACCTTGGAATTAGGTTAATGGGGAGAATCTTGTCTATGACGAGATTCATTTATGCATTTAAAATTAATCAGTCATTTAATTCATTGATCACAACAACCACAAGCACATCAACCACAACTATTATTATTATTAGTAGTAGTAGTAGTAATAATAATAGTAAGCAGCAACAGCACCAGTGAGACTGGCTGGTCCCTCGCAGAGTCCTTCCATTGTCCTAAGAAAGCAGGGAGGGATGTGGGGAAAGGCAGGCATACTCCAATTCCTTCCTGCTGAACATTCAGGACAGAAATGTGCCTGCTATCAAGGACTATTAGCTCTCCAGCCAAAAGTCAATGGAGCCTTCTGTCTCCATCCTGTTGAGGAATTCTGTCCTTGGCAGAGTTGGATTATCTTTTTCCTTCCTCAGTGTGCCAATGGTGGCAGTCTTAGTAGAGGGGTAGGTCCTGCCTGATAAACTTAATCTGCTTTTATGACCAGGTGTTGGATGAGAGGAAGGCTGTGGATGTGGTCAACCTGGACTCCAGAAAAGCCTTTGACAACGTCCCACATAGCATACTCGTGGAAAAACTGGCAGTCCAAGATTTGGACAGATGCACTCTGCACTGGGTTAAGAACTGGCTGGATGGCCGGGCCCAGGGAGTGGTGGTGAATGGTGGTGCGGCATCCGGGTGGTGTCCAGTCGCTAGTGGTGTCCTCCAGGGGTCAGTGTTGAGTCCAGTCCTATAAAATATCTTTGTTCGTGATCTGGATGAGGAGATTGAGTCCACCATTAGCAGATTTGCAAATGCCACAGAGTTGGAGGGAAGCATTGATCTGGAGGGTAGGAGGGCTCTGCAGAGGGACCTGGACAGGCTAGATAGATGGGCTGAATCCAACGGTATGAGGTTCAACAAGACCAAGTGCTATGCCTTGCACTTTGGCCACAATTACCCCATCTAGCACTGCAGACTGGGGGCAAGGTGGCTGGAGAGCAGCCAGGCAGAAAGGGACCTGGGAGTTCTGATTGACAGCGGGATGAATATGAGCCAGCAGTGTGCCCAGGAGGGCAAGAAGGCCAATGGCATCCTGACTTGTGTCAGGAATAGCGTGGCCAGCTGGTCTGGGGAAGTGATTCTTCTCCTGTACTTGGCACTGGTTAGACCGCACCTTGAGTTCTGTGTCCAGTTCCGGGTCCCTCAATTTAGGAAGGATGCTGAGGTGCTGGATCATGTCCAAAGAAGGGCAGTGAGGCTAGGGAAGGCTCTGGAGCACAAGTCCTGTGAGGAATGCTGATGGAGCTGGGGTTGTTTAACATGGAAATCAGGAAGCTCAGTTGAGTCCTTATCACTCTACAACTGCCTGAAAGGAAGTTGTAGCCAGCTGGGGGTTTATCTCTTTTTCCAGACAACTAGTGACAGGATGAGAGGATAGTCTCATGCTGTGCCAGGGAAAGTCTAGTTTCAACATTAGGAAGAATTTCTTCGTGGAAAGAGTGATTTGCCATTGGAATGAGCTGCTCATGGAGGTGGTGGAGTCACTGTCCCTGAATGTAAGTAAAGACTGGATGTAGCGCTTAGTGCCATGGTCTAGTTGACAAGGCGGTACTAGGTCAAAAGTTGGACTCGATGACCTCAGAGGTCTTTTCCAACCTAGCTGATTCTGTGATTCTGTGAAATACAGAATTCTGGGACAATTTCCAAGCCTGAATGACCCTAACGACTATGGAACTGAAACGTGCTTTCTTCCTCTATGCTTTAGTGTTATAAATTCACATCTCCACCCTCCTTCCTAACCCAGAATCTTTATCTTTCTCATCTAAAACTAATATCAGATGCAAAACAAAATCTCTAGTTATTTCATCTCATGCTAATAGTAGTGCACTTTTCAGAAAAAAATCTTGACTCATGGTTTGTTTGTGGTCCCACTAATTTTCTTTTCATCTGAATTGCTCTCATTTGACAAAGCGATAGGAAATGGTTCTTGTGGATTTTGAGGGTGTACAGACATACCCAACTTCTTTCAAAATATATAGTAGAGCTGAATCAATGCTATACTATTTATCATTTTTTCAGCAATACTGAAAGGCCACAAAACAATATGAGTTAAGAAGCTGTGCTCAAATCATACATCTGGAAAATATGGCATGACCCTGTTTGTATAGTCTTCATTTATTCTGTTTATGGCCAGTCAAATAAGAACTTCTGATGCTGCCAGGTATGATGATTTTTGTCCAAAAAAATCTGCCTCCCACACTTCAAGCTTTGTGCTAAAAATGAATTAGCACAAATATTCACTTTAAAATGTACTTGATCAAATTGAAATTATAGAGGCTGAAATGAAAAATCAGGCATAGTTAATACAGAGTAAGATTAACAACTTGCTAAGGGGGGCCTGAAAGCAAAAGAAAGATGTCAACATTGGCATTGCATATAATCTCACCAATCAATGGTCAGAGTCACTGCATAAGAGTTTACAAAAGGGAAGGACATTTGCAGCTTTGGGCACTGGAGTCTCAGTGTACTCATACAGACTTGCAGGTTGCACTAAAAATCACCTGTGGTTACATGTAACTCTTTCCTACTGCAGAGACATAAAAATTTTGCAACTCAAAAGGCAGTAAGTAATTAACTTGTCCTTTGTGATATTCATATCTCACATAATTTGTTTGATACTATTCAGACTATCAATAAAAAACACTGAAGGGAGAAATTTGTTTCGGAAATATCTCTTCATTAAAGCATAGTGTTCCCTTACATTCATTGCTACTGTAGTTTTCTTCATTATTCAATAGCACTTTCAATCCCCATGTGCGTGACTTTCATTATTACAGATCATTTTTCCTTAGGATATGTGATTTAATTTTAATGCAAGAATCTAAATCAAAATTCTTTGCTATTTAGTGGCTCTCTGGTGTAATAAAAGAGAGTAAGCCTTAGCCCTCTGCTTTCTTGCTGAGAAGCGTTTTGTGGTATATTTGAATTATGATAAAATCAATTGGAAGAGCCTGAGAGTGAAAAGTAGGAAGAAAGTTTCTCTATTTGAAACTGGAGAATAATTACAGCTTTTTATCCCAGCACAAAAACGCTGCAGGCAAATAGCTTGTTAATTCAGCATCTATCACCATTTAACCTTGTTTGTCCTCTCATTGATAGAATAACACAATTAGAAGGCTTGCCCTTTGAATTATTAGTGTCTGAAGTTAAAACGGCCTGTGTTTTATGGAAGCTGTGTTCTCTGTTAGTTCCATAAAGACATATCTGAATTGTTTGTTGGAGCTTGCTCACTCTTAGCACCTCTGGGACTGCAGCACCAATGAAAGCTTTTCTCTTTCTGGCACATAGCCAAGGCGAGTCATGATCTCATACTGCAAATTATTTTTCTCTTCTACACTGGGGTACTACTGTGTTAAAAGCTGGCTTCCTTTCCTAGCTCCAGGAGAGTGAGGCACAGACAGGTGTAGCCCCTTTGATTGCACTGAAACCAGTCTCAAGGCCCTCCACAGTCAATGCTTCAGTGCATAAGCATAAAAGAGAATGAGCACATTTTTCCTTACTTTCCATTTTTAAACCATGGCCTAATCAGCAGCTTCACAAAAATGTCTCAGCTTGTGAATAATTTTTTTTTTCTGTTTGAATATGAAGCTGAATACATGGGAAATTATGGCACTGAAAGAATCATGTCACTTTTACCCATGTGCTGTCTGTCATTCCTGATACGATCTGGAGCTTAAAAGTCAAGAAATAAAAATGATGTTAAAAAAATCAGACTTCGATACAGATAATATTAAACAAAAATACTTGATTTTGGGCTTTCTGTCACAAAATATGAATATGCTCTCTGTTTTTTTGGTACCATATTCCCTTCTCCCCAGCTAAAGAAGAGGGAAAGGGTGTGGAAAAAAGATGTTCACCCATTGAAAATTTTGTGAGAGTGGCAAATGAGAAACAGTGTCATCTACAATGTGGAAAAATGAATTTTCTATTTTATTACATTGACCCACGGTTTTCATGATATCTTAATGCCAGTTTGCTTTAAGCTGGTGCTTACAGTTAGGCAGCTGAAAATTCCCTGCTTCTAAAGGCAGTCCTGCTGCTAATCCTATTGCTTTTTGAAATAATGACCAATGCTTTCACTGTAAAGAGTTTACCAAATTGTAACATAATGCCTGATACTTGTTAGGTGCTTTTTCCCCTCTATGAGCTTAAATGATCCTCTGAGGCCTTTGCAACATGTACTACTGTGTGCTAGAAGTCGTTCAGCATTCAGGAAAAAAGCATGGTAGACCAGTTTTAGGAGGTCGCTCATTGGGGTAATTCCTTTGGTTCCATGTCAAGGGGGAGATTAGTATAGGATAGTGAAGTTTGTTCCTCTAACTGAGACCTTCCCTTGGTGTGATATACTGTTGGAGGTAATACACATTTCTACAGGTTGATGACAAAAGCCATCTTTGATACTTTATTACAACTTTGTGATGACAATATGCAAAAAGATGCTGTGAAGAATCACCTCCTGGTATCTTTCAAAATAGATACATAGCTGAGCCTTTTACCAGCTGAATTTCTTCTGCCTGAGAGTAGGGCTGAAGTCTAGCTTTGATGTGATGTTCTTTGCTTTCTGCTCTCCCCAGCAGTATATTCTCCACTTCTGATGTCTGTTGTTTCCCTGCTGTCATGAGCGTGTTTCTGTGATGAAGAAGTAAACTGAACCACAGATTGCCCCATTATGCCCTTCCCACCGTCTTGTCCTCCAATCAGACAAGTCCCCCAGAGAGACGCTGCAACCTTGGGTTTCAGTAGCCATCTTTTGTCTCTGCTTTGACCTCTAAAGCAGAATTTCTGGACATCTCCAGATTAGGAGAGCTGGCCTACACCTCCCTTTCTTAGTGATATATAATATATAGCTATGAACAGTATATACTTTAACAACATAAACTGACAAAGAAAAAAAGGAATAATACAGTAAAGGGAGAAAAAAAGTGTTGCCATCTTTAACAAAAGAAAAAAAAAAAAGAAAAAGGTGAAAATCTCCTATAGTAATCCCATACACATTCTGTGTGATAATAAAGAGTGATTGGGCCTTCAGCTTGTTTTCATGATACCTCACATGCATGCCAAGGTCCATGAGGTTTCTGGTGAGGCTTAAATGAGCAGTTGTCTGCTTCTCATGCAGATTTTGCCCAATGGTTCTTTTCCCTGACACATGCTTTTTCCTTCTTCATTGTCAGGTTTTTTTGCCTGGTACATTTGCCAATGCAATTTCCTCCAAAAGATTTCAGGCTGAAAACAAACTAATGAATTACTTTTATTTAGGATCAGGACATATGCAAGACAATTCATATTGTATTAAAATGAAAAATGAAAGAATTTAAAATTCTCTTAAATAGATATTTATGCAGAGATTATTTTTAAAAAATATTCTAGATGCATGAGATCAACTAGGCAGATGCTAGATTCTGTTCTCACCTGACACATAAATGCACTGCAAAGGTCGACATGGGATTTAGATCATCTTTCTAGTGGCAACTTATAAACACTTTGTATGCTTCATGCTTTCTACTTGCATTAAAAAAAAGTTTAAATAGTTACATTTATACAAAAATAAGATCAAAATCACAATAAAAATTAGTGATAATTTTTGATATCTACAGTCCCAGAAGTTTCAGATGTTTCTTGTGTATACAAAAGGACTACGTGTACCATCCCTGTATTGAACAGGCATTTTATATATAGGAAAACAGAAAGAAAAGGATTGCTCACTGTCATTTTAATTATCTCGTAGTCTAAACCCACTGACCATTAAAGTGTAGTTTAGACTATTAGGTACTTTGGCTTCAGGTCTTGCTTTCTCCCTATTTGTTTAAACACATCGTTTTACATTTATTTTTGAGCATGGTGTGTTTGCTTTTTCCCTTAATAACTGGTGGCTTTTGTCTAGAAATTCTTTCAATATATTGTTTTAAACTATTTTTTTTTTTGTAATGTGCAGTATTAAATGATTGCAAATTGAGGAAAGGAAATCCTTTGCCAAACCAAATGCTGCCAGTTCTGGCATGATAGTTCATATTTCATAGTTTCATATTCATAGTTTCATATTAATATTTGACCAACTTTCATATTATTTAAACCACAAAATGGGCAGCATAGGTAAGGTCGGAAGGGACTACAGTGGGTCATCTGGTCCAATCTCCCTACTCTAGCGGGGTCCTCCTAGAGAACATTCCACAGGATTGCATCCAAACAGTTCTTGAATATCTCTGGTGAGGGAGACTCCATAACTTCTCTGAGCAGTCTGTTCCAGTGCATAGTTACCTTCACAGCAAAGCATATTTACCGTCTTGGTTCCATCTCTTTGACACTCTCCTTTCAAATACTTATGCTCATTGATGAGGTACCCTCTTAGTCATCTCTTCTCAAAGCTGAACAGGCCCAGCTCTCTCAGCCTATCCTTGTAAAAGAGACATTCCAGGACCCTAAACACATTTGTAACCTTCAGCTCGAACTACTCTGAAATCCATGTCTCTTGTAGTGACAAGCCCAGAACTGGATGCAGAACTCCAGAAGAGGCTCCAGGACTGAGAAGACGAGCAGGACTCACCTCCATCAATCTGCTGGAAATGGTCTTCCTCATACATCACAGGATACCATCGCCTTCTTGTCACACTGCTTCCTCATGAACAGCTAACTGTCCACCAGAACTCCCAGATCCTCCTCAGAGCTGTTTTCCAGCAGTTTAGCCCCCATCCTGTTCTGGTGCAAGGGTTATTCCTACCCACTTACCCTCACTTACCTTTGTTGAATTTCATATGGTTCATCTCTGCCCATCTCTAGCCTGTCAGGGTCCTTCTGAAGGACTGCACAGCCCTCTGGGGTGTCAACCATTCCTCCCAGCTTTCTGTCATCAATAATCTTGCTGAAAAGACACTTCATCCCTTTGTCCAAGTCATTGATGAGGCAGTTAAACAATACTGGGCTCAGTATTCAACCTCGGGGGAACACCACTAGTGACAGGCCTCCAACTAGACTCTGTGCCCTCTGGAATCAGCCAGATCTCAATCCACCTCACTGTCCACTCATCCAGTCCACACTGAGCTTGCGTATGAGGATATTGTGAGACACAGTGTCAAAAGCCTTTCTGAAGTCAAGGTAGACAATACCCACTGCTCTCCCCTCATCCATGCAGGTAGTTGTTTCATTGTAGAAAGCAATCACATTGGTCAAGCATGATTTACCTTTAGCAAATCCATGCTGATTACTGATCACCTTCTTGTCGTTCATGTAGATAGAGATTGTGTCTAAAATTGAGGCACTCCATCACCTTTCTAGGGATTGAAGTGAGGTTGACTGCCTGGTAGTTTCCTGATCCTGCTTCTTGTCCTTTTTGAAGACCTGGGTGACATATACATTCTTCCAGCTACCAAACACCTCTCCTGATTGCCACAGCCTTTCAAAGATGGCCATGAGCAGTTTAGCTGCAATGCTTGCCAGCTTTCGCAGCACTCAAGGATGCACTAACTGCATTAAATGTAGATTTTATAGCTAGCATGGATATTGGGTCAACATTGTGCAAAAAAACCCCAAACAACTTTCTTGATGAAAATAAATAAAAATTTTCAAACAAAGTCTGTCTTTTCTCCCAGTAGGATCTGACTGTTTCACAGGTTCAACCCTTGCTGTTCATTTGCCAGAGTTGTCAAAGACCAGCAAAAGACCATGAATGTGTGAGAGTGTGGTAGGACAGACAAACCATTCTAAATGTCTCTCTCCAAGCTGAAAAATGTTCAAATTGCTACTGTTTTATAGCCCATCAAAGGTACTCATTCAGCTATCAAGAATGCAATGAATGCTTGTAGTCATACCAGAGTTGTCTATAACATAGAAATATACTTTTTTCCCCAGGGAGAACTATCTGCAGAAGTAATTTTTGTTCAAAGATACATTTTTCAAGTATATATTTTTTTTTTCCTAAATAACTGATTGTTCAGGGGTGGGTTTTGTTTGTTTGGTTTTGTTTTTTCTTTTCTTATGTTTGGGTTTGGTTCTTTTTACTTTAATGAAGAATTTCAGATTGGAAATAATGCATTTTTGTCTTCTGAAAAAAACATTTTAAAGATCTCATTCTTTTTTTATTCCATTGGGAAACCAACCATGGAATGCCATCTCCCTTTTCAAGCAAGAAAACACAGTGCAATATAGAAAATATCATGGTTTCTATGGTATGCTCTTGCTGCTTGATTCTCTGAGAACAAAGACACTTTAGTCAAGCTATAAATAAGAAGAAACAGAGAAGTATCATGTACATTGTAATTTTTTTTGTTTTTATTTTAGAAGGAAACAGATGCTTTTAAATTAAAAATAAAATTTTGAGATCTAGTATTCTATGAAATAAAAAAAAATCAATGGAAAATAATTCATACATTTTTCCTGTTGTTAATTTATTCCTATTTTGCACTAGAGCTTCCATTTAATTTTTAAACTTCTAGGTTAGTTCTGGAACATGATGAAGATGCTTTTAAGAAATGTAGTCCTACCAGCT
Source organism: Serilophus lunatus (assembly GCA_013399895.1). NCBI lineage: Eukaryota > Metazoa > Chordata > Aves > Passeriformes > Eurylaimidae > Serilophus > Serilophus lunatus. The sequence continues at coordinate 128,246 of VXBA01005585.1, read as the reverse complement.
CATAAGATTATGGATTCTCTCTTATAATGTTACCCCTTCTTGCCCACTTAACTTGAAAAGGTGCAAAAATTGATGTATCTATGGATGCTGACAGGTGATGGGTGCTAGGGCAGTAAATCCTTTCTCCAGGCTATATCTAATGCAGAACACTCTTCAAACCACCAAGGCAATGACACCGTCAATGGTGCCATATATAAGGAGCAGACAGAAGAATAATAAATCATATTCTGGGTCTGCCATTCCTAGGAATGATTGTTTGTCTCTAGATTTTTATAAAGTCCAGTAGTTATTGGCCTGGATGCTCTTTGAAAATAAGTAAACTTTCATAATTTTTTTTAACAGTTCAGTATAAGGACATTCTGCAGTCTTCATACAATATCTCTATCTTATTGCTTTAAATTTAAAAAAAAAAAAAAGAAGAAAAAAGAAAAAAAAAAGAGACCTTTTTCCTTGCTTTCACTTTCTCTAGCTTTTGTCAGTGCTTTCAAAATGCATCAGCACTCTAAGGCAACACCCTGTCCTCGTTTCTACACATTGTTTGTGTACCAGGCTCGGAACTGCCATTTCAAATCACAGTACATTGATTTTTAATGTTCTTTTAATTCAGGCTAAAGATGCAGAAATCTTAGCTCAGTTAGGCTGTATGCTGACCTGGATTTGAACTTTGTACAAGCTGCTCTTAGGTCTCGGACTACAATTATTTTTAAAAAACCGCAATTAAAAAAAAAAAAGACATTATAGGCTGTTTTTAATTCTATTTTAACATTATTTTTGTTCAGTCACTTACAAATATGTGCTTTCAAAATGGTTGCAAGGGACACAGGATTTAAACAGATGCCATAATCTCACTTACTTCTGTCTCATTCGCTCTTTAGATCTGTTGCTGTTATCTGATTTACTAAGACATAGCAGTTGGTATGGCCTTTTTGAGTTTGCTTTGCAAGATTAAATTCTACCACCTTGACCTAGCATAAATATTGAGAAGTGGCACAGCCCAGGTTTGTCATGGGATCTGGTGCATGAAATTAATGCTGGAAAGTAGGATAACAGAATGATAGTGACAGGGATGTGTAAGTCTGGATAATCCTGGTGTTCTGGAAGAGGGGAAAAGTTCAGTAAGTTAGCATTACTGTACCGAATAGTGCAAAAGAAAGTAGCATGTTCCCACATAGGCTGTTTGGGGTAGAGAGGAGTTGCAAGAGTAGGATATTACCACATTTATAAGTTATTGATATGCTCTGAAAAAGGGCACTTACGAAGATTCTGCAGTCCTCTTTCCATCCTGACATTACATTTTGCACTTAGTTCAGTTATCAAAAGAATAAAAATGCTCCTGAAAAATTTGGAACAGTGAAATTGGAAACTGTTCATGCAATATCAATAAATGGAACTTCCTTCACTGGATATTTTAAGCAAGCATAGACAGCAGAAATAAGTCTTTCTTCTTCTTCTCTTTTTTTTTTTTTTTTTTTTTTTTTTTTTTTTTTTTTTTAACAGAAAGCATGACTAAAAATGAGGGTATTTTTAGTGTACTTTTATTATTCTTACACAGCCAATTTTAGCTTAACCTTCTCTTTCTAAGGCGTGTTGGAAAGCCTCAAAAACTGTTGTATTCTTGGTTTCATTCCCAATGGCATACTGGCATACTACTTTCACAAGATTGCCTTGAGCATTATTCTGTAAACTAAATGATGATTATGTGTATATGAACACTGGGCCAATAAAACACAGGATTTGTTATTCACTTTTGTAAGTGCTATGTGGCATCTCTTCCTATTAAGGCAAAGATGGCTTCTTATATTGACATGGTAAGAAAATAATCCACTTGAAAACCTCCGTGTAGGAATATGCACACAAACAGAGTTCAGATTAATTATATATTCTTTAGTGGAGGCAAGAAAAAGGAATTATTTGGCTGACTTTGTACTATAAACTTTAAGATACTAATTTATTTCTGAACTGGAATTTTGCTGTTTCTTCAAACTAGACACTGTAGCTCCTAATAAAATAATAATTTGGTCTGCAGTAAATGTCATTTTGTAATAGTGTTCAGAGAGTAGGCTTCTAAAGGGCAAAATCGACTCAATTTTTAAAAAGAAAATTTATAAAAAAACCCCACCTATAACAGATGCTCTAGCATATGGCTAGGTTTTAAGTGAGTGCATAGTTGAGCACAGAAAATAAATAAGGGCACAAAAAGGCCCTCCCTTCTTTTGCCCCACAGATACACTAATCACATGGTCACCAGATGGTATATACAGAACTTTGAATGCTGTACAATATTTATAGCCACTAATTTGTGGCCTTAAACTCAGAATATTAAACTGTTTGTTTCATGCAGCAGAATAGATGCACTTTAATGCTGTTTATTTTTGTTGTCATCACTATTCAGAGCCCAGGGAAGAACTGGTCTGTGCAAATGAAGTGGGCAACCATGTCTTGAAATTGCTTTGGTGATCTTGCTGTCTTGGTGAAGATAGCGAAGCCAGCTGTGAACCTATTAGTCTGGAAACCTCTAACACCTTGAGTTGAAAAGCACTCAATCTAATTCTGTTGTAGAGCTGGGGAAGGTGATCGGCTCCCCACTGTGCCAGAGGACCTCCAGGGGCAAGTATGGCAAAGGTGGCTTTGCTCCGGACCTCGCTGTCACAATTATTTCCCTGTCCCTCTAGGATGAGGAGAAACATATTGCACATATGCCCCTCCAGTGCCAAGGTAGCGTCTGGATCCTGTGGCACTTTCTCCCCAAATCTGGTTTTCTTCCTAATTATTACGGGAGCAATAACCGTGCTGGATGTAAAAGCATCTTATTTGTTCTTACTATCAGAGGCCACAAGAGGGAGAAAAAGATAACGAAGCCACAGCATGAGCGGTTGCTTGCTACAAATCATCTTTCAGCTTCATAAAGTCGGTCTCCTCTTCCAGTTTCCTGGATTCAAGTAAATAATCACTAGGCTTTCAAAAGCTGGACATCACAAAATCACAACGGAAAGGAAAAGGAAAATGACACTGGAGCAACATTTGACACTCTGACTGACAAGGACTGGATATTTCTGCAGAACATAATACTAAATGCACCACAGGAAAAAAAACCCTTTAATAAAAATAAAAATCAAATTAACATAAACATATTTTTTGCCTAGAACACATTTACAGCAAAACAGTGTGTAGGTTTTTCCTTGATGGAAGATACTGCAGAAACTTGCATAGACTTTGGGGTTTTTGAGCCTGAATGAATTGAAAGTTAAATATTAGGCTTCATTTATGGATGTTCTTTTATATCTCAAGAAACTCATAATGAATAATCTGACTACTTTAAGGAAAATAATTTGCATTACAGTACAAATTTATCAGATGCAGTTGTATTAAAAAAATATGATATTGCTATTAATATATAGACTTGAGAAAGCAAAATGTAGGAAAAATATATTGTACTAGACACTACTTCAGCCCTGCTGGCGTTAAAAAGCCCAGGATTATATAAGTGTATTATCATCTTTTACAGTGTTTATGTAACCATTTTCATAAGTTCACACTGTCACTCAGAGACCTTTAGTGCACTCACTGTTTAACAACACTACTGAAGAAAGCATGTAAACATGATGGATAAAATATATTATCCCAGGCTATAAAATACCCGTTCACTTTCTTCCTTTTGGTTTATTATTTGAATGCTTTGTTAATAACATTGTTTGAAGACCACCAGGGGACTGTGGCAGTTCATAATGTTGCAACTTTGAAACGAATGTGTTTGATTTATTTTTAATGTGAATACAGTAATGATTTTGTTTGTCACAAGCTATGGGGAACAAAGTTGAATACAATAAATTATCAGCTTCCATTTCTTGCAATAGGATATGCAATCAGATCATAAACAGAGATATGATTTAAAAACACACTCTTTTATGTTTAATGACATGATATTAAAATGTTCTGCTGCTATAAACAGAATATGTGCATTTCTAGTAAAATTGTAAATCTATTGAAAAAAAAAGAGTGTGGAGAGACAGAAGTAAAAATTAGCATAAAATGCATTTTTTCACAGTAAATTTTATTCTGTTTCTCAACTGATTTATTTTGTTTTGATTAATTTATTCTCTCCATTTTCTTTTCCTGATCTAAAAAGAACAAGCAATGAAAAGGAAAAAGTGAAAATAAATGGCCAGAATGGCTTAATGATTTCAAAGGTTATGCCTAATCTTTTACAAGTACTTATAAAAGACCAATTAAACGACATATGCAGATCTTTGTAACAGGAAGACAAATTAATTTAGTATTTAGTTGGGAAGTGACTGCATGCTGTAAAACTACGATTTTTTTGTTTCCGTTTTTTTTCTCTTTGAAAATTTAGTTTTAATTTATAAATTCCATTTATGAGTTATAGAAGATAAAATATATACTTTCATCATAAAATGCTAGTGTTTTTTCATTTCTCATTATGTCAATCCCGTACTTTTCCTGTCATATCTCCAGTGCAGATTGCTTAACAGTTAAACAGTCGATCACAAGAAAACAAGATAAACATAACCTTCCTTTAATGCAAACAGAGCAGTAATTTTGTCTAAATTTTCTTGGACTTCAGGGATTTTCTTTCAAGTGCATTTTTACTATTTTGTTCCTAGATGGAGACACCTTTTATAGAACTAGGAATTAAAGTTTCCAAACTCAGATATTACATTCTATAATTAAGATTTTTTAAAATTAAGATTTTTTTTAAAATCCTATTCCCTTCAGTTTTTCCATTTCTAATTTCTTCAGTTCATGGTGCAGGTTACCATTTTGCTTTAACTGTTATTTCAGTTTTCTTATTTAGCAAGTTAGCAAGCTGGATCATGGTTAGATTTACTCAAAAACTATAGAGAGTAGATGTAGAGAAATGTGCTTTTATTGTATTTTTTAATTTGTTTTTTGTTTGGGTTTGTTAGGAGATTTTTTGTTGTGCTGTGTTTTGTGTTACTCTTTTTACTGCAGAGGGTTACAAAATATGGTGGAAACTCTAAACTTGTCCCAGGCTACAACAGTGTCACTGCTTACTGAATGACAGATGCTTCATGTTGTGACAGAAGTAGTTGCGTGGCCACCTGGAAGATTAGAGACCACTACGAACTTGCAAGCCACTGTCATAAAATACTCCTTGACTTACCATCGGCTTTTATGAAATGTCCCTGAAATTAAATATCTTAATGGAAGTATGGAATAGTGTGGTATTGGGTTGTTCAGTACGAAACTTTGTAAGTTCAGTGTAGGTTTAAACCACTGTTACGGTTTTGAATACATATGCTCTACCTCTTTGCCTGTAATAAATCCAAGTTGCAGTGTATTTCAGCTTTTATAGTATCATGCTGAATTTTTAGATACTATTTTTATTTTTTCTTAACAAAATCATTTTTTGCTCCTGGAAATTGCAAATACATTGCTCAAATTGCTAATATTTATACAATATCAAATAACACAATATTTATATTATAAATTTGCAGAAAAATAAGCTATTAATTTGATTTCAGACATATGTGTATCTCCTAGATGAAATTTATATTACTGTAGTAGATTTCAGTATATAGACTTTGCTCTCATATCAATTTATAGAGAGAATTATTTACATATAAGTCTTCTATAAGGAGGAGTTAAGTAGGAGAGGCTCAACTTAATAAATTGTAATTTCAGAGTGTTCTTAAATAAAAAAGAAACAAGAAGATTTTTACATATAGTATTACTAAAATGTTTTAAATAATGTAAAGGAAATATTCATTTTTTAATTAACTCTTATAATTACTGAACATCATGGATTTGCCCTATGAAAACCAAAAAAGGTATTTGATTCATAATACAGATCACAGGATTTTCCTAAGTGCTCATGAAGAAAGATTTGGAACACAGCACTGGAGAGATTTGCTGTGTGCTAAGGGTAGTAAGAGAGATGTAAACATTTGAGTGTTGGTAACTGTAAAGTATGCAGGTGAGGTCTGCTTTTACACATTATCTGAGTTTGTTGCTTGTATTTATGGACACAGCAAATATTTGGAATTATGTCTTTGCTTGTCATTGCGAAAATCTTTCCATTCTACTTGAGAGGTTCTTTTTGTTTCTTTTATTATTGTTTTTTGTTAGGTTTTAGTTCTTTTTTTTTAATTTGGATTGGTTTGGTTTTTTTGGTGCAGTGAGTGGTTTTGGGTTTCCCCCCCTTTTTCCTTTTTTTTTTTTTTTTTTTTAACACCTAAATTCTATGCAAATGAAAGATCCTGCTCTTAAAAAAAAAAAGTTCAAAGTTTTGTGTAGGTATGTGTGCAAGCATTAGTGAAGAATTTCTTCAGGCAGTGGATGAAGCAGGATTTGCAGGGAGAAACAACTGATGATCAAAAAATTAATTTGCAAAGAATACTCGTTGGAGGCAGTTTCCAGTCATTTGTGATTGAGCTGACTGAAAGACAGAGATGCTCTTGCTGGAGTTCAGCAGCAGATACAGCACCACATCCAAGAGGCATATATGGGAGTTGAAAAGTTCACTATGGGCCTTAAGCATTCCAGCATTTTAGAAGAGGAAAGATTTCTAGTTTATTTGTGTCAAAGAGTCACTGTAAAAATATGGCTGTTATGGAGTATATAGTGACAAAGGATACTGATTTTCCTTGCTGAGTTGCTGGGGTTTTTTAGCTTCTCAGATTTTTTCATATGTTTTAATTCAATTCTATGGTCATTCATATAATATAATTAGGGGAAGATATACTCCTTTGAAAATCACAGTTTTTCTTGGGCTGTGGAAATTGGGGGAAAAGTGGTATAGCTTTATGGTGTGTGTGGGATAGAAGACTATTTCTTGTGCAAGCATAGAATGAGAAATAAATTTTTTTTTCATTATATTATTACTTATTTGTGGAAACTATCACATGGAGTGTCACACAGAAATATTTTTTCAATTATTAAATAAAAGGTTTCATAGCATTATATAAAAAATCATTTAATGCCATTTATTTTAACTCAATCCTTATGCAGTGATAACAGCAATGCTTTTTCCTTGCTACAGTTTGTAATACAATGTTAGACTCATGACATGGCTACCTAGTTTTATGTTTGTTTTTCCCCCCCTTTTCCATCTAATTTATCTTTTTAAAAATAATTCTTATAAAGGTATGTAGAAAGATTTTTATTTTCTATTAATATTTTGCATGCTAGTCATTTGTGCAGGTAAAAATTCTTCAAATATGTATCCCAAATAATATCTTATTAGGGCATAAGGAAGATTGTGTTTGTAAGTGTATCAGAAATAAGCCTAAAGCTGGCACTACTTCTGAATGTCATTCAGTGTAATTTTAAAACAGCATTTTACAAGTATGATGAAGTGAGAGTATGTGGCTGAATATGAGTGAAAAAAACTCCAAACTTGTAACTGCCAGCAAAATAAATAAGAACTGTGCTTTTGCTTATAGGTTTTGCTCCAAAACAAAAACTAACAACTGTAAGTTATTCACAGTTACATCCCCAGTCCTTGTGAAAATGGAAAGCATTATGTAGTGTATAAAAGGCCTGCTATTACCCCCATACCAACAGATACAAATATATATATTAAAAAAAATGTTGATGCAGACCCGCCCTCCTTCAAATAAACCAAATTTAGAAATACTATTCTCTCTTACGATTGTGACAATAATTAATAAAGTTAAACATGGTAACAGTATAAATTATAAGAAGTTGTATATTTACTCCCATTATGGAGACTAACCTTCAGTATAAAACAGAAGGGAAAAAACAATGCTTCCCTTTGCCAACATTGTGTACAACAAAATTTAATATGAAAAGTTCCACATAAGACTAAGTGGTCATTCCCTATATGTAAAAACAGCTTTTCTAGTTCAGAAAGATATACTCACCTGTGAGATCACTGCGGTCACAAAGAGTCCAACAGGGGCTAGACAGAACACGAACTTGTTAAAGGAGTAACAAAGAGCTTTAGTCTATTGTCTTGTTTACCAAGGTTTGTAGTCCCATGTCATGTGTCATAGACACACACATGCACATCTAATTAGATATCTAATTGAGCCATCCTTGGGCTTGACTCTGTAAACCCAAACTACATAAGCAGCACTTTTTTCCAGCTCACTTTGTTCTCACCTACAGTACCTTTTTAGAGTCAATAGACAGCAGTCTGAATGATGCATGTACAAGTGGAATATTGATGAGATGGCGCTCACACACTTGATGTAGAAATCAAACAGATCATATTTTATGTCTAAAGTGATCTGCAAATATTAAAGGTCATTAAAATGAAATAAAAACAAATTTGTCTTTATGAATTGCTGTTGTTTATGTCTCAGTCTTGCAAAGAGCTTCATGTAGACAGGCATTTTTGGTTTAGTACAGTTTTGCTGACTTCTTGCAGGATTATAGATTTCAACAATGTGAAAATGTCAATACACAGATCCTGCTTTTGCCTTGGAAATGATTTTTTTTTTCTTCAGTCAAAGCAATTATTTACTTCTTTTAACAGAAGTGTAAGACTGACTTTTTGTACTCATGAGTGGAGTTGTTAAATTATGCTGCTTAACTTACTTGGGTGAAACTTCTCCACAAACAGAAAGACATGTGAAGAACTCAAGACAAAACAGTAACTTCTTTCTGGTAAGTTCTATGAGTGAAGTCAGAGGACACTGTACCAGATCACTTTTATCTCTATTCTTGTTTTCAGTGAAAAATGCAAATAGAGAAATATTTAACTATTTTTTTACTTTCAACAAAACCTTTATTCAAGGAAGACAACAAGAAAAATGAAATATTATGCTACAACGTTATAAAGGGAAACTTTTATGACTGGAAAGAATTTGTGACTATGCCGTTCTTAAAAAAAAAATCTCTGTTCAATGCCCGTCATCTATGGAAAACCACCAATGAATCTGATAGGGACTCACGGTAATCCTGATAACCCTCAGATTTCAGTAGTTCCAGGGCCCACAGAACTATTTTGTTTTTATAAGTTTGGCAGGAATACAAGGCTGAAATTATCTTTCTCACTGTCTACTGCAAATAATAAATTGTAAGATTGTAATAGATTTTCTTTTTACATATTTATCCTGCCATGAATAAGAAAGAGAATATATATAATATTTAAATATAATGAGGAATATAAAATTCATTGTCTGTATATAAGTAAAGCAAAAATAAAGCTCTAATATTTCCATCTCAAGAAAAAGAAATATTATTTTTTTAAATGGTGTTTATAATTCAGAACAGTTTTTAAAGAAGTGAATATAGAAGGACAGAGAAGGGACAAAAGAGAGATAATGCACTGATATATTTTTTTGTAGGATAACTCACTTTGACTCAACAACATCTCTGCCTGTTATTCTAAACAAGAAGCACTCCAATTTCTTGTATGGTCAGTGAGTTTACTTATCTGAATGGCAGACACTCAAGCTAGCACCAAAAGTTTGAGGCAAACACTTGTGTTTCCTCACACTGGTGAATGTTGGCATTTCTGATGGCAGTGTCCTGCCATCTCTGTTCAGCAGGGAATATTTCAATACCTCCTCTACAGTGCCAAAAGCACTCAGCTACTGCTCACTACCTGTGTGCCAGAATGGTCTCTGCCCTCTTTCCATGAGGAGAAGGGAGGCCTGTAAATCATCCCCTCTTTAACCTATTAGCGCCCATGATGGTGTAGTCCTACATGTTAATTATATATAGTGAATTTAGAATCTATTTACCTGACCCCTTACAATAATTCCTAATTAAGTTTTATGGCAGCACTTCAGACTCTCCCTTTCTAGGAAGCCCTTAGATTTTACCAGTATAATTTTCTTGCCTTCCTGATTGTGTTGTTCAACATTCTTTTTGTTTTGTTTCTTTACATTTAACACAGCTGGCAGAGCATTGAAATAGTTCAGATTAACCAAAGAAAATGCCTAGGCTTAAATGAATGTTTAAGGCTTCAGCACTTCCTTTCTTATGTTTAGGAAATTAAGCCTTATATTTGTTTCTCATTAAAAGTTAGAGGAAGTTCTTCAGTTTTTGATTCAGTTTTACACACAGGGTGCTTTGTTAGTTTGTTTTTTACCTTTCTGAGGTGTAGTGAAATCTAGCTTTTAGGAGATTAGCTTCTTTCTCACAGTTTCTGAAATACACAGTAAATTTTGTTTTAAAAATCTGACTTTATTATTACTCCGGTAAGTAGAGATTTAGTTCCACATTTTCAATTTAATAAAATGAGTTTTAAAAGCAATTTGCTTCAATAATTCTATTTCTGGAAGAGATATACAAAACCATAATGGCAATTTGTGTCACATATGTTCAATTGGGCTATGACAGAATTATTTATTTTGCATCTGAGAAAGCTTTAGAAATGCACAGTAGTGTGTGTAAGGCTTTAAAAAGCTACTTTAATCAAATCGTTCTATTCACAAAATGGATTCTCTTTAAATTTCAACTCTTAATATTTTTTTTACAAAAATGTTCATTGTTGATACAAACTTTCTCAAACTTTCCAAATTGAAACTTTCTATAGTTTTCATTCTGTATCTAATTCTCTGTAGATATTAATGAGTTTTCAGGGAAATGAATACATACCACTCTTGGGAGTCACCAAATATTTTTTCCTCCTTCATCATCTCAGTTTCCAAAAATCTTTTAGAGGCGTGTATCACATTATGTCCACTTCTGACTACAGAGTTGTTCTGTTTTCCTATGATTGTTATTTCTGAAATTACCAGAAGAAGAAAAGGACTTCAAATCAGTCAGCAGCCTGATATAAAATGTTTTTTAAAAGTAGAAAGTCTTGCATTTTCTGCAGACAACTTTGGAACAAACCAGGATTGAATGCCTTTCTCTTTTAAAGTTTAATTTAACTATATGTCTTCTTTGTCTCTTTTTCATTTAATTTCAACTTGTCTATGCAGGTTTTTTATATGAAAAATAGAGATAGAAATTACTAGTTAAATAATCAGAAGCTGTTTTCTTTTGAGTGAGCAAGCCTCTCTCAAAAAATATTTTTAGATCTTAAAAATTGTTATTTAATAGTAATGTTTAGAAGTAAACTATATATTGCTAATAGTGGAGAAAGTCAGAGAATGCTATTGCACTCACTCCCATAATTATTACGAACAATAATGATACTATCACTGAGTAAAAGAACTCATGATCCATGCTGTTGTCCTCTCTGGCTTCCTTTTTGCTCCAAGTGATTTTTGAACTCTGTAGCATGGTTAAACTCTTTCTACAAGAATCTGTTATGTTAACTCTTATACTTCATATTTTTATTACATCTCATTTTGCACCTTGATTTTTAATTTGATAAGCCATGACTAGCAGGAATATTTTTCACTGTGTTTCAAGACATTTTCCTCCTCTTAACATAATTAAGAATAAGACATTTTGCCTTTGCCCTCTCCAAGTTGTGCTGGAAGCAGATGTTAATATTTTATGTACAATTTTCCTTAACCCATAATTGGCAATAAAGACAAAATAATGTTATGATTCAAGATTCCTCAGTATTAACTAATTAAACCAGCAGCAGGCCTCAAGCATGGGACAATGGCAAACTTTCAGATGAATTAATTTTGTGGAAGACCAGCTGAGTAATTGGACTCCAATTACAGGCTGTTTAGCTCCCTCATCACCTTCACATATAATTAAATTCAATTGGTTGATACAGCTTCTATTTTTATGAGGGCACTTACAAGCTTTTTGAACCCCACTGTGACTTTGGATCTAGGCCAATCAATTATTACTCATTTCTCTTTCAAATGGAAATTCTCTAGATTAGTCATATCTTCTGTAATGCATTGCTTGCATTTAAAAGGTCTGTCTACAGTACATTGCAGCTGAGACATGCATGAAGAGAAATGTTTATGGATACTTTTGTTCTACAAACAACATATAGTATAAACTGTATGCTTGTCATGGGTATTGATGAACACAGGCCACATGTTTTTATGACTTGTCTTGAGAGATATGGTGCAATACATAGGGAGTTTGATTTACTGTATCAATGTATTTGCAAAAGCCATGCTTGTTCGTGTTACAAATGATTACTGAAATTGGTCATTAGATTTAAATTATCTTTATTAACATGTAAAAAGTAAGTAATTATATATAGATAGCTGAGAATCCCTTAGTTCTCCAGTTTTCCTTCTTTAATTTCTTTTCAAATTAAGTTAAATCAAAACAAGCAAACAAACAAAAATACCAAACTAAAATCCCTAAATTACTGTTTATTGAGAGAAAAATTTAACAGCCCCTGACTTTTGAACAGGTACACAAGTTGTTAAGTAGTTTGACTAAAGGAAAGAAAATATATTTTATTTTGAGAATGCCAGAACAGGTTCTAGTTTAAAGCATTTGACTTTGAATTATTTGAGTATTTTCTAGTGCAAAAAGAAAATTAATTCATATGTGCAGTTGTACTATTTCACCCATAACTAGTCTATAAGGAGATTAAACAAATTACTAGAACTCATATGGCACTTTTGCCTGTTCTTAATGTATTGGTTCCCGTGAACTTATTTCCAAAGAGAGCAATGTATTATCATTGATAAAAGGGGAAGTAGAGAAGCAATAGTGACATCAGTGAACTTTTCCAGCTCTACTGAGTGATCAATAAAGAAAAAGGCAGTGTCAAATATGAAATATTACTTTTCTTTAGACCTTTCAGTTAGGGAAATATCAAACCTATATATTTGATCCTTAAACACCTGAATTTGAATACAAGCCATTGATTAGCTACGTAAAAAAATGACATTGAGACATAACTAAATTATAAAAAAGTTTCAATGAAACTGTATTACTACTGATTGACTAGCAAAACAGACAACTAACGATTAAAGATATAGTAATAAATACCAGAAAAATGGTATTCACTATCTTCTCTTTTGAAGTACTGCTGTCACACAGTATGCAGACAGTATGCATGAGAATGTGGCTACTTCAGATCTTCATTGGTAAATTCTGACTTTTTTCCTGGTCATTCTGTAACTGAAAAAAAAAATCGATATCCTGAACAAAACCCCTCCCCTTTTGTATGGGCACATGATGCACAGAGGGAAAAAAATACAATGAAAGATTCCTGAAGAAAATATTTCTTGTTTTAAGCATGACTGTGATATTTGATGTTATCAAACTGTATTATTAATGCTAGTTGTCATTATTATTTTTGAGTAAAGGTGATCCAAATGTTCAAATCATGTCAAATCCAGGTTTGTTGTTTGTTTGTTTCTTTGTTTTTATTGTTTGCTTGCTTTTGTTTCTGAATATCTAAGGACCAACTTTAAAAGAAACTAAGGAGGTCATTTATCAAATAATTATTTTGACTTTGCCTGCAAGAATAGCAGTTAAATTACTACCACTATTAATGTTGTAAATAAGGAGAGAAAACAAATTTTTCATAACTACCTCCTGTTTCAGATCATAGATCCTTTCATTCAATTTTAACAGGCTCTGATGATACATTTTGTTCCCTGAGTCTAACATATCCACTGTCCATTAATCCAATTGGTCCTCTTGATGCCACATGTTTATTAATGCTTGCTTATTGCCAAGAAGACACAGCATTTATGCAATGAACAGCATAACTAATAAGATATCACAGATCATTGCATTTCCAGGGCAGTGCAGAAAATTAGTAGTGCTGTCACAGACCTAATATCAACACACTTGACGTGGCAGTCAGGAAAGAAAACCCTCTAGGTATTATTTTTTTCCAAAGGCTAGATGCTTTAAATCACAGTGCTTATTAGACTTTGTCATCTTTTCAACATTTTGCTTCATCAGACCTCTAGTGCCACATGTGTTTTGAAGTCTTTTTTCTCCCTAGGTAAGTTAACTGAGATCTGTATGCACAACTGCCATTTCTTGTAGAGACATAGTCAGAATCAATTTGGTTTAGAAGACAAACTGCACAGAGGGAAGGGAAGACCTCATTCAGACTATAATTTTACAGGATTCAGGAGTGAACAGCCACCTTTTCATGGCTTTCTTTCTGAATAATGACAAGAATTAAAAAAGGATAAATTGGTTCACCGGTATTACGCCTACTCAGGAAATACAACGGGTATTAGAGGTTTAATGAAAGCACCACTAGTACCACCAAGACTTAAAAAAAAAGAAAAAAGCCCAAGAAGAGAATTTCCCAATATTTTTAGGGGCGAGTTTTCTGCTCTCGTGTGAAAGGAAACGCAAAACGTTTGTAATTTGGCTCTGGCATGTATTGACTAAACCATAACCTTGTTGTCCTCCTGCCAACCAGAGTTTTTTGTTTTCCCCTTTGTGCCTTTGTTTTCCACTTCTTTTCATGACTCATGATGTATTTTGGGAAACATCTTCAAATATAAGACAAAAAAAGTTAAATCGGAGAGGCAAATTCTTTGCCTTCACATCTGGTTTCTTTGCTGGTCAATAAGCAGGTACTCTTTTCCTCTAATAATATTGTTGATCTTAAATGTTGACTACCGTTCTGCACAGCTTTGAGAAAATTTAAAGGCAAGAGAAAAAATCAAAAAGTGACTGCAGTATGCACAATCTGTGTATTTAAAAGCAAGTAGGTTTTTTATGTAAATAAAGTGCATTTAAATATGAGGAAAAAATTATCTTTTGTATCTTGTAATTGAATAGCTTTTAAGTCTAATCCCTGCAATAGTGTGTTGGCAATGCAATGTGTTGGTTCTGTGGCTTCTAAGACACTTAAACTCCTAAGCGTTGATACCATCAGTGTTCCCCTCCAAAAACATTCCTCATATACAGTACAACAAAGAACAGTGTGTGCCCATGGCCTGAGCTTAACAAAGTGCATTGAGAAAGACGGCTTCCTGGGCAGAAAAGCACATCAATAACACAGTGGGAAGTGGCACCAACAGAAGGTAAACACGGGTCAGTCAGGGAAAGCTTAGTAGGTGGTGGGGCACGGAACTTCACATACAATGAAGGGAATGACATCAGAGAGATTCATCTTTGTGCTTGAATTCTCAGTTATTAACTAAGGCATAACATCGTATGGGACAACAAAGGCACAGATCAGCAAGTTTTTGACTGCCTCACAGATGGCACTTAAATGTAGATTTCAGTGCTGCTGAGAGAATGACTGTGGCAATTGTGTTAGCTGAACCATTCAGCTCTGGGAAACCAACAACCAAAAAAAAAAAAAGTGATGCATTAATGTTCTGGTTAAATAAATATTATTCAGACATGTAAGCCACTAGGCTTACCCAGTTCTCTGTCATTATTTATTAGGTATATGTGAATGGTGTATAAGAGTTTCAAATTTCCAAGCATAAATTTTCTGTCAAGGTCTGGGGAAAAAAAAAAAAAAAAGGAAAAAAAAAGAAAAGGCTGTTCCGTATATGTAGCTGCTTATATATATATATATATTTTTTTTTTAATTCTAGGTAGATTTAGCAAGAGAAAATTCTTCATTACAAAAGTGGCTTTTCATTTTCATGCTGCATTAAACTGTATTTATCTTAGAACAAAATATGTAGAATTTTTATTATTTTTATCCATATTTAAGTATTTTTCCAATTTTTCAAGTACTATTTAGTGAAAATTCCTGCGTAACCTAATTGACTTTCCAATGAGACCTTCGTTCAAGTCAGGTATTCATAAATGCAAAAGGCTATGATTTTGCAAGAATGAAAGAGTAACAGAAGAAATGGGGAGGTACATGTTGGAAAATGTGTTACTTAATTCTCAGCTTTGTTATAGTTCCAGTAATGTAGTAAAAAGAGAAGTCAAAGTAGATTTCCAGACATGGATTATAAATCTGAAATTAGACCATCTATAAAAGAAATCATAGCTAGCTAGAATGTCAGTCAGTCTTTTGCTCAGGCAAGCAACATATGCTTTTCCAAGTGCTCTCACTGTTCAGAATAAAGGAAATTGTTTATCTAAAAAGAGTTCAGAAGACTAACTTTGATAAAGATTTTCAGATGACCACAATCTGGGACTGAAACTGGAAGTCTGACATATTTGATGAAGCAGACAAGTGGGTAGAAACTTACTTTGTAACTGCCTTAATGGAGTCTGTAATCCACTGTAGTGATGGACTTTACCAAATGAGAAAAAGGATAAGGAGGTCGTCTGAAGAAGTATAAGCCACTTGAAGAAAAATGCTGGATTTTTTTGTTTTATTTTTTCCACTCCCACCACGGGAACTTGCTCACAATGAGATTGCTCTGATACCTTGCAAAGACATAATTTTTTATTGGTTTGGATAGAATATTGCAAGAAAATAGATTTAAAACATCAAATATCCCTTTTTAGTCTCATCTAACTTCTTGTTTTTCCACATGAAATAATAAAGAAATATAGTCCTAATATTATATGGACAATAGGAGACTCTAAATTATTTCTAATTACAGATTAGAAAGAAGTTCTGTGAATCCTTGTAGATTTCCAAAAATGTCAGCAATGGTCAGAAGAAGACCTTGTAGAAATGTACGTAGAAGAATGGCAAGTATGATCAGCTAGGGAAGACTAAATAGAGTAAGACTTTTTGTTTAGACAAGAACAACTGAGGAAAGGAAGTAACGCATTAATAGATTTTTTAAAAAAAAAATTATACCAAACATTTTTCATTTGATGAAGGACTGAAATCTGGAACTCATTGCCAACAAGATGACATAAGGTATGTTAAGTATAGGTAGGTGTAGGCAGCACAGTATCAATAGATAGATTCATTCATCCGTTCATTAAAATGCTGTGATCCACATTCATTTTTCAGAAAAATATTCAAATCTGCTACCTATCCGGGTTGAAAGGGTCCATCAGGGGAGTAATCATCCTATTATTTCCCTCTCTCTCTGCCTTTCTATCTCTTTTTTGTTGTTGTTGTTGTTTTTTTGTTTTGTTTTTGTTTTTGTTTTTATTTTTTGTTCTGTAATACTTTCCTTAGGTATTTGTTACTCATCACCAACATCAGACATATGAGGTTGTTTAAGGTATCCTTGTTCTGACCAATCATTTCAATGGAGATTTTTGTATTTTTGGGTTGGATTTCTAAATCTTTGTAAATTTCAAAAATTATTGCTGGTTTACCATTGCTAGTAAATTTTGTACAAAATAGTGCAGATACTACTGGAGGACAAGCAGTTTATTTTACTAGTACGGTTTATATCTTCATCTACCTTGAATGAAATCAGCTAAAAATATGTAAAATACATTCTCTCTACATCTCTTCATGTTTAACTGCCTGTGCTATGCCTATAAAAATACTTAAGTTTAGATTGACTCTGAGCATCTGCTATTTCTTGTTCAAACTTTTCTACTCAGACTAATTTTATAATCACATTAGTGCATAAATACATATATATGCACTTTGTACGTAATGTTTATGTTTAGGAATGGGTATTTGTGGAATGTATGAATGTGTGTATGCAAAAGAGATTTTATTTTACTGTGAGTGAAATATCTCTTTAATTGACATATACATGACAAAACCCCCAAACATACTGATATAATGATTAGTCAAAATAAACCTATAATATTTCTAAGGAAACTCTTAATTTGAAAGGTGGTCATCAGAAAATTCGACTCATGGTTAAAACTGAGTCATAACTTCATATTCAATGCTAAAAAAAAATTAATCTGTATGTCATTAGTTGCATTATATTTCCACGTTAGACTTGCTGATAGCTTGCATTAAAGCTTTCTGGAACCCTTTCTCTAAGGAGCTCAAAAAATAAACCAGAAATTCTTTGGATTCAGAATAGCTTATCACAGTTCTGTTCTGGAATCTGAAACATGGTTTGACTCTAATATTTGCTCTTAACATTTCAAATTTATCGTTTCAGAAAAAATCCAAACTACTTTTATCTTCCAGTGCACAATGCCCTTTCTTCTGAGATATTCAGCATCCAGAAACATCACCCTCTCCAACAGTGATTTATTGAAATTTCAAAGAATATAATTTTCAAAATGCTAATGTATTATTACTGTGGTGGTTTGGGAAGTGGTTTCTTTTTAGAGTGATATTTCTGGAATTCCTACAGTATTTTATTGGAGTAATTGCATGTTAAGATTGTGAGAGGAGGGAAGTCCCCTACAGAGAGATTTCACTAATAAAGAAAAAACACTACAATATCTTTTCCCAAAAAAACTTTACCACAGGTGATTTTCTGTAAGAGAATATATACTTCAGTATTAAAACCATACTATTTTCTCGCATCCATAAAATTATACTTGTTAGTCTTGGCATCTATGATCTTAGAGAAAATACACTTCTTAGAAATACTATCAAGTAGCTAGTGGTTCTGGAAAAAGAAAAACATCAAGGGAACTTTCAACTTAATATATATTGGAACCTCATGGCATTTTGGGCATTTTAGTCAGTACTGCTTATTCAAGGGGGTAAGGAGATTTTGAAAGACCATTCAGCAAAAATCAGCCTGGTTGTAGATTTATAAACAGTACATACTAAATGTCTGGCAGATTAGAAAGAAATAATATCCCATTTGCCATCAAAGCTGCTCCAAGAGACAGAAAAGGAACAATTCTGTCTGAGTATGGTCAGTTTAAATTTGACAAATTCTCAGGGCCCATCAAATTGCCAAATAACACTGAGAAAGAACAGATACAACCCCTTCCCTTAACATATTGGACCTTTTCCATCAGTCAATTACACTGAAAAACTGTTGTCATTGGCAATGCTTTCAAAGGGAAGGATTAAACAATTTGGATTCAGAAGCACATTGCGCTGTAAAAGTCAGAGTTCCATGAAGAAGTGTGCCTTTCAATATTTAGGGTGCTCAGAGACCACTTGTGATTGAGCTCAAGCATTTAATTCACTAAGAAGTGTATGAGTCAGACCTAACTGGGCAAACATCTGTTGCAGAATCAATTTGGGATTCTTTTTACATATGAAGTAGTTGCAGGAAAATGCAACTTAATGTTTGTTGAGATCTAAAAGCTGAAACAACTGTATGTTTATTGGCTAAGTTTATCTAATGTGTTGCTTTTTACTTACTATACTTTGTACTTTGCCATGGAGATGACAAAATTATCAGCTGGAATGAAGAATTAGCATTAATATTTTACCAGATATTGAATCATTAGTTAGTAAATCAAAATGCATTTTCATTAGCAGAGATATTTCACCAAAGCATTTACAGAAAGGTCCAATGTATATGTGATGTTTGTTTTTTTCAATTCCTTTTTCCTGGAACACAAGACAAACTGTTCCAGTTCATTTTAGTTTATTTATAAGCACCATATTCCCACTGATTTCATAGAAATAGGCAAAGAATTCCTTTGAAAACACATTTGGAGTTGAGACAAATACAATAACAGATTTTGCTATTTTTTTTTCTTTTTTTTTTAAGGTTTTTTAAATATATAAATAACAACTCCATGTAATAGTATTAGAAAATTCAGATACTGAGTTATATTTCCACAGATTTTGTCACATAACTGATTTTATGCCTTGTGTTAATCATTTTATAATGGTGTTTTCCAGAACTGTTATTCAGAAATCCCCTCAAAGTTTCTGTTCATGACTTTTAATCACAAGGACTTAAAGACACAAAGAATTTAGGCCGCAGTTGAAACCTGGGAGGATCTATGAGTTCAGAGCAGACTTTCAAGACAGTCTGCTCTGGTTGTGCCAAAAATTCCTCTCCCAGCAGTAGATTGATTATGCCCTGACGAATAAGAGTGTCTCTTTTTATTGTCAGATTCATGAGAAGCAGCAACAGCATTTCAAAACCAGGGAAAAAAAGAACAAAACAGGGAAAAAAGAAAAAGGAGTATTTGTGAGGTTTCATATCCAGTGTTTCCAACACTTTTGCTTTTCTTTCATTGTTTATTACATAATTATGTTAGTTCTATTTATTTTTCTGGAATTTTAAAAAAAAATGTGAAGAGATAATGGAAATGTCTGCTAACAATTGAAAATCCAGGCTACATACAGTTCATTAGTCTTTGGAATGGTAATATCAGGTTAAACACATTTCTATTTTTCCTAGATAATATAAGAAGAAAGTCCTTGTACTAAAAGAAGCTTTACAAACTAAGGTCAAGATAAATGATAACATAGAGAATTTTAAGGGGATCACTGAAATTACTTCTGTGTTGAGTAGTACTTATAAGTAATGGCATCCTTTGAGAAATTTGAATATTGATTATTATTTAGCTATATTGCATTGTGGCTTTTTTTGTGTTGGTGGTTTTGGTTTGGTTGGGTGGTTTGGGAGGTTTTGTTTGCTGGTTTTTTTTCTTACAAAGAAGTAAAATACCTTTTTTCAACTGCTCATTCATTTTGATGCCTTAAGAATTCTTATATTTCCTATATTTCTGGATTTTAGCTTAAGTGTGCTGCTGTTGAGCCAGTGGAGATATGAACTACACAGATTCAGGTGTTCAATGCAGAAAGACCCTTTAATAAGGAAACTTACGATTTTTATACTTTTTATACTTTTATACTTTTCAGAAAACAGCACATAACAATTCTATTGGCCAACATACCTGTTTTTAACAATTTAATTGGCTCAGGTTAAGCATCTTTTAAGTCATCTTTTTTTTGTTTTGGGAAATTTCCCTATTATTTTGAGGATATCTGAGATTACTCTTGGAAAAACGTGTTTCTCCAAGGAACATCTGCTTTCGAAAACATGTTTTTCCAAGTCCGCTTGTTATGAGAAAGGAGCTTGTTATTGTGGGATAAGTTCTAAGCTACCGTATGAGACTTCAAGCCACTGTGAGAAACACAGATGTATTTTGAGCAAGTTTTACCATCGTTTTGATATAGTTACATTCCAAAGTATTTTTCACTCAGGAGATGTTCTTGTTTACTTCTGGCTTTGCTGTTCAGGCTGCTGCAAAAGACAAAAGCCTTTCAAGCTAACTTTCAGGATTCTGAAACAGGCCTTAAAGCTTTAAGCTTTCTTAAAATTGGTTACCACATAAGTGCATGGCTTCTCACATTTAGGATGGTAGAAAACCTCTTTCTCATGGTCTGTGAAATGTTGTTTAATGTTGGGGTTTTTTTGAAAAGCAAGTTCTAGCAAGGACATCCTATATGGGACATAAAACTGGAGGGAAATACAAGATATAGAGCAGACAAAGCAAGACAGAAGAAGAAGAGAAGCTCCAAGGGGCATGCCTGGGGGGTGGAACAAGGGATGAATGATTTTGGGATTGGATGTATCCATTAGATATGATAATTGATTAGTATTGAAAAAGGGATAGTAGTGCTATAGTAGGTGTGCATCTATGTACATTATGGACTTAGATACTTTCACTAAAGATCAGCTCCTTATTCCTGTCAGACAAGTTCTCTCATTTTAGTCATCAGCTTAAATTCAGAGCCTCTCTTTTCTGGATGGTTAAATGTTACATCATCTCTTCTCAGAAGTTTCATCAGGAAGTTTCTGCTAAAATTTTCTCTTGTATGAAAGATAATGAAGAAGATAAATGGGATGAAGTTTGGTGAGGATAAATTTTTACAATAGCTTATAGCTTACTGCTAACTTTTTGCCTTAAATAACGGAGAAGGGTGAAGAGTTGAAATAAGTGGCATCTTCTTTTTTTTTTTTTTTAACTAAGGCTGCTGGTATAATTAGAAAAAATACAGTACTTCATAGCCATATAATCCATTGTTGAGAAAATCAGAAAAATATAATTGATAATGGAACAAAAAAAGGTAATAAATTCTCATCCATTACACAGAATCACAGAGAATTAACAATAAAAAGACTGTAGAGACCATCAAGTCCAACCTGTTACCTATTACCTAACCTATCACCAACCTATTACCCAATACCATCCTATCATCTAAATCATGTCACTAAGTACATCATCCAATCTCTTCTTAAACACATCCAGGGATGACGACTCCACCACCTTCCTGGGCAGTCCATTCCAGTGGGAAATCACTCTGTAAAAAAGTTTTTCCTAATATCCAGTCTAAACCTCCTCTGACCCAGCTTAAGTTTATGCCCATTAAAGGGTAGCCAGAGAGCATATTTTGATTAGAGAATGTTATTACAAAAAATCAAGATCAAATCAGGATGTGAACTACATTTAAAATAATTTTTCTTGTGGCATGCCTGTACTATTACACTGAACATGCCTTTCTCATTCATGTTGGTCTGGACACCTATATTTGCAATTGCTGAAAAGCAGTAGGAAGGCAAGATCATGGACAATGTTACAATGCCATTTGTGGAGATTGGTGTTTTAATTTTCCAAGTATTTTGATTGTACTCCTTTAGGTTTTAGTAATTTTTATTCTAGAATTGTCACTTACTAAAAGATCCTTCAATCCGTGTTAGGACATAGCTAAACAGATTGCATCAAATTCACTCCTGAGGCAACTCCATTAATTTCAAGGGAGATAAATTTCAAGTGAGTTTGTTTAACATCAGTGAATGAAGCTGAATTATTTCCATAATTATAAGTGCTGTTATCTTTGGAAAGATATTCTGAATGATACAGAAAAATCATAACATATTTAGAAGAAAAAACACATATAAATAACATATGCAAGCATACTTTCTAATGTCCTTATCATCTTTAATTTTTACTTACATTAATTTGCATCAGACTTTAGGATTAGTCTTGTAGCTTGTAGCTATGTTGCTTATTAATCAGGGCAAGAGCATGGCTCATGAGTATTGGACTGCAAGCACCTCTACTACTTACCTCCTCTTCTTTTTATCTGTTTTAGACTGAAGAAAGGAAGATCAAGCATTGTCCGCCACAGACTGTGGGCCAGACCACCCCAATCTAAGAGGAGAAAAGTGGCTGCCTTCAGGACCAGAGAAAACATTCCCTTGTTCTATTTTGCATAGTAGTACACACATGATGTTTGTGGCCACTGAGAACCACAGTGGGCAGAAGCCTGGTCATCATCAGCGAAGGTCAGTTTAGTGCTGCCATAATGTTAAATAAGCCTAATTTTAAAGTTCAACGAATTTATAATTTTACTCTTGATGGCAATGTGCTCAGGAGTGCTCCCAAACATTTTCTCTCTGTCATCAGCAGAGGTGAAAGAAGCTGGCCCACAAGATAGAAACTCATGAAGTTTCATGCAGCATTTGTGAAACTGGTTATAAAGATAAAATCTAAAGAAGATCTTGAGGTGTCTTCTTGTTAATTTGGTAAAACTCTCATTCATTTCATTTGAGCGTTACCTACTGCTTTTTTCCATTTATATTTGAAGGTGAGTAGCTTTTTGGATGCATAGTTTTTATCACAATGTTTTATTGAATGGTTATCTTGTGTACCTGTTTACTTGCATTTTGCAAGTTTGTCCCACTTCTTTTTTGCTGGAGGTAGATTGGAAGGGAAACTTAGAGATCATCTAGATCCAGCTCTCTGCAGTGGACCCTTCAGTTGTTGTCAACTATTATATTTAGGTCTGTGATGTTAACCGTCATATAAAAAAGTTACAGAAAAATGATCACTTTCATGATGCCAACAGGCATCATGAAGAAGAATGTTATAATTATTTTAATTTTTCATTTTAATTTTCCAGGACTTGAAGTAGTTGTAAGAATTTGGAACATATTTGAATAGAATATCCTGAATGCTGTGAAATTCTGCCATAACCAAAAAACATATCAAAAATTGTTTTTTAAAAAATAAATATTCTCTTGTGTTCGCAGATGAAGGCTGTGAAAAATCACTTAGTCTTTTCAGTTTGCATTCTTTTTCCTGTCTGTTGCACAGTTTTGATGGGCTAATAGTAAAGTTTGAGCTCACAGCTATTTTTTTTTTACTTTCTGAGAGTGATTGTCCTTTGTTTAAAATAGAATCTTAATTGATGATAGAATACATACATATGTTCTCAGTCTGTTCACACATGACAGTGCGTATGTCCTGAAGAAATGTAAATGACAGAACCTCTGTTTCAACGAAGTAATTACTGTTTCCACAGAGACTGGCAAATGTAAAACTGTACAAATGATAATAGTTATTGCTACTATTATTTGCTTCCAAAACACATATGGTATAGGTCCTTAGGTACACAGCAAAAATTGCAGTATGTGTTCAAGTTAAGAAAAAAAATTTCCTTTAGCCTCTTTATTGACTATTCTTAAATTCAGTTGCGCATTAGTAGACACTTGCTGTTGTTTATGGATGTTTATGGATGAAAGGGGAATATGGACAGGAACATGGATGGAACAAAGATTCTACATCTCAGCTGATATAACTGGGATGATTTTGACTAACACATCTCTGTATTCTCTTTAAAAAAATCATGAGAGGGGAAAAAATTGTCTCAGAAAAGTATCTTCCTCTTTCAGTTGATCTGCTACTTAGGTTTCTTATGGAATTTTCCTAAGAAGTTTTGTTTGCTGTTTAAAAAAAAGAGTGTGAGCTTTGGTGAACACCTGTTGTCTTTTACCTTTTCTTCTGTACAACCGTATAGTTATTCTGTTCATCTAATAGTTTGTTTAAATCAGTTGTCTAATGATGAGTGGAAATGCACATAGGTAATGTATGTCAGGATTATATTTCTACTGTACTCGTGAAAACAAATGAACCCTCTCAGGTCTGGTCAATGAGGTACAAAGTTTTATTAAAAAGTACTGCTTGCCACGCTGTACTGAAAACCTTTACCTGTCTTTGCTGTGTTATATCGTTGCCTCTAATTTTGTGGCATTGATCACAGATGTGTGTGGCCCTTTTCATGGAATCACAGAATCATAGGTAAGGAAAGACCCTTAAGATCAATGAGATCAGCTGCAAACCTTACACTGCCAAGCTCACCGCTAAACCATGTGCTAATTTTAATTTCATAAAGAAGACATACCTTTTAAGACTTCATTTTTGCAGTTCTATGGAAGTAAAACTAGCAGCAGCAATACTTTCTATATAGAACATGCTTAATCTTTTAATCTTGTATATCATCTATGGATTAATATTTTAATTTCTCACTGGAGAATGTATTACAGTAGCTTTATGTTGATAGCACTGGCAACTTCTCTTTCTCCTCTTGTAGTGATAGAGATGGTTAAAGGTAGATGTAATAACTGCTATAGAAATTCCGTAACATTTAATCAGATTTGACACAAAAGTCTATTGTTTTACTGCACAAAATGAATCTATAGATATGGTGGTTTCAGCATGGTAGTGACATGGAGTTTTATACCTCTATCTCATCCAAAGTAAAAAGTTGTCAAATATTTTCCTGTGTCTGGGTAATTCTCAGACACAGATGAGAGCAAGCTGGCTAAGTCTCATAAAATTCAGACTTAAATGATTATTGTGGGATGTGGAACGCAACAGGAGGCTTTGGATGAGGTTATATCATCTCCTCTGCTTTGAGTGTATGTGCCTGGTTTTTGTTCGTGAAGTTCTCAACATAGGGATCTGATTAGATTTGCAGTTGCTTCTAGATGATCAAACAGTACAATAGTACTAAGACTTCTTGCTCCACCTGCATCTAGTTAAGAGCTTGTGTGATTTCCTCTCTGAGCAGAGTCCTTCTCTGCTGACTTACAATATTTTAACCATAATGGTGGAGTACAGCAAAAAATAGAAGGGCACCTTAAGTTCATTCTGAGGATATAAGTGACAGAATACAGTTGCCCATTTGATAGAAAAGAGCAATTTATAGTGAGCACAGTGATGTTTGCATGTAAGGTTATATATTGATGTCCATTTGGCTTCTTTCTGGAATTCTGAGGTCTGTTTTGACACAACAAATGGTCAGGTAACCTGGCAATGATCCATGTGGGACACATTTCCTCACAGTTCAATGTGCAACTAAATGAAAGCCAGAAGTATAGTCTGGAATTCAAGTGTATTTTCCCCTGGACTGCCCTGAAATAATTTGATTTTTTTTTTGTTTTAATTTTCAGTTTTGCAATAATAAGGATTACGATACATCCTTATAATCTAATGCACTTTTACTGATAGTTAACTTTTTTCCTAGAAGCTCATATGTACTGAATGTGAATGAAAAGCATGTTGATAACACAAGGATATTTTAGCTGTTGCTGAGTAGTGCTTACAAAATTCAAGAGATTTTCTGCCTCTTTCTCCACTCCACCAGGCTCGGGGTGCACAAGGTGTTGTGAGAGGACACAGCTGGGACAAATGGCCAGAGCCTGTTGTTCTTCATCCCGTCTGCTGTCTGCAAAACCAGTTGTTACTTTACCTATTGAACTGTATTTCAACCCAGAATTTTTCTCACTTTTACTCTTCTGACTCTTTTCCACTCCTAGAAGTGGGGACTCTGTGAGTAGTTCTGTGGGGCTGAGCTGCCAGCTGGGATTAAATCATGACAGCACTCTACTATGATAGTAAATGTGTCACTTCTCTGGCTTCTTAAGTGTATTCACACTGTATTTTCTTAACCAATACTACATTATTAAGAGTAAATGTAGCAGAATACAGTAAGGTCACTTATTTCCAAATTCTTTTGCATTTATCTCTGAGTGAATCTGTGGTAAGTTTTCACATTATTATCCTCCTCCACCTCCCTTTGTCTATGTTTAAGATTTTCTTAATATTGGAAAATGTTAAATTTCATAATACCTACACATTTGATATCAACAGATGAATCTACTCTTGAGTCAGGGAGATAAGGGTATTCAAAGATGTAGGTCCATCAAATGGTGCAAAACACTGGTAATTCTATATTCTCATTAATGTGATGTTAAAATTGATTTGGGATCACATTTCTTCTTTTTAAGGGATTATTTAAGACTTTGCAGGATTTTATTTCTTATATTTATTGGACATTTCATATAGAAATCTAAACTGATCTTTTCTGCTTAGTAGAGCACAAAAATTGGGTCATTCTGCCATTTTCCCCACTGGTTATCAGCTGTGACCTCACTAAGTCACTTCGAGGATGCTACCTTAGCACTGGAAATTGCAATTTGAGACAAAAAAAAAATTAGTCACTGAAGGGTTTTGTGAGAATTGCCTTTGATAACAAAGTACTTCAGTAAATTTTGATAACTAAGCAGCAATATAATGATGTGATCCTTATAGGAGGTACCAGAAGCAAGCCACCCAAGCTAGTAATGAATGCAGTACTTTCATGGCTTTATTTTGATTTGCATGTTTGTGGGGGTTTTTGGTTGGTTGGTTTTGTTTTTTTTTCATGCAGGGAACAGACACCTGAGAACTAGCTGCTGATTTATTCAATTTAAAGAATAATGCACATCATGTTATTGGAAATAAGAAATGTGTTCCTGCTAAAAATATGGGACCGTTAATTCACATAAGTAT
Organism: Serilophus lunatus; assembly: GCA_013399895.1. Classification (NCBI taxonomy): domain Eukaryota; kingdom Metazoa; phylum Chordata; class Aves; order Passeriformes; family Eurylaimidae; genus Serilophus; species Serilophus lunatus. The sequence continues at coordinate 101,087 of VXBA01005585.1, read as the reverse complement.
TGCTACTTAGTGGGTTTTCTTTATGTTTAATAGAGGATGTTTTTATTTTCATAATTTCTTGGCAAAGTGTTTAATTGTAATAGTGCTAGATGGGTGGTCTCAGGTGAGCTTAAACTATGCAACCTTCAAACAACATTTTAATATTCTGACCTTCTTATTGGGAAAATTCCATTTATAGGGGCTATAGGAAGTTGCTTTCCATAAGTAATACATTGGAGATAGAAGGAAACTCCTACCTCAGATTCCAGTAAGTTAGTAGAATTACTCAAGTCAACTTAATAATGCCAGATTTCATTCACATCTGCTACACTGAAATATTTAGGGTCATTTGTAAAACAGAATTTCAGTTATCTTCTTCCTGTAATCTGTCTAAAATAGCTGCAGAGCAGAAATTGCAGTGATCTCTTTAATTCCTTCTGTAGTGAATGGATACCAGTCAAAAACATCACATCCTTAATATCTTATTAGCATAGGGAATTCTTTTTCTTATATTTATAGAAAAGCTATGCTTTCATATGAAAATGGTCATTCTATAATTATTTTACAGAGTATAAGTTTCAAATGAACTAAAATATTATCTACTCATTTGAGCTACCTCGGACATGTAACCAGCTGCCTGGCTACACAGATATTATGAATTCTACCCCAGTAAATCTTAGTACCAAGTGCAGAGTCTAGTTCTTTATAATAGGCAGTGGATTTGTGACTTCCCTGGAATCGTTGGAGCTGTGAACCACTGCATAGATTAATGATGCATAACGGTAGTTTCCTCATCTGTGACAGTTACAATAATGGTCTGGGCATATTTCTCAGGTAATGTAAGTGAAAACTTTGTCCATTCTTCTAATCCCAGAAGTCTTTAGACTTTTGTGATAAAAGCAGCATGTACTCTCCTCTTTTAAAAAACTTTAAAAACATATCTGCAATGGATATACCAAAAAATATAAAACTCACCTTATTTATCTTCTTGGTAATATTAAGACCATTCTTATTTTCAGTTTTTCTTATCAAGTTATTCATATTATTTATATTATATTGAGAAACTAATATTCTTTTACTAATTTTTCTAGGCAAATCCCTCTTGCAAATTTTAGAAGTTTCAGTTTTCATAGGTTATTATCTTTGGGATACTTTTTTTCATATGGCGTTTCCCTTGAAATTATTGATTTTTTTGATTTATTTTTTTTTTACATTAAATTAAAGGCGTTTTATATGTTGAAAAGGTTTCATTTCTTTAGGCAACCTGGAACGTCTTCCTACTTAGCAGACATAAATTCATGCCTGCTTGCATCCTGACTCCATAAAGAGGCAAAGTCTTGATGTAGAACAACCTTTTCCCCATACGTAGGGAAAAATCCAGGGCAGGAATCTGGCTAGATTTAGCCAAATCATGACTGTCATGATATCCTTATTCAATTGTCTTAATCCTTGCACATAGATTTGAAATAAATACATTCTAATATTGACTTTAATATTGATCTTATTTTTTGCATCTGGTACAGAGTGTAATGACAAAAGATAGGTCGAATTTAATTTAAGTTTAAATTCCTGATGACATTAAAGACTTTTACAAGCTGACTCTTACAGGCAGGAGATACCAAAAAGAGTATAACTCTGTGACATTTTCCCTCCCTTATCTGCATATAGAGAGTAGCTTGGATAGTGAAGTTGATAAAATATGCAAATGGATTCTACTTACCAAATAATTTAAAAATATTTTACTCTAAAAAAATTTACTTTTTTCTGCAAATCTGGCTATTCCAATTAAATTAATTGTTTCAATGTATAATTTTATGGGGTTTTAATTTTTTCAGTATACATTAAAAGAGACAAATAAAATTATGGTTAGAAATGGATACCTAATAGTAGAGAATACTAGAGTACTAAAAATTAGTACTAGAGTAGCATCATCTGCTGCTGTGTGCGTTTAGCTGATGCGTAGGAATCCAGAAAATGAGTTATGACCCTTCTCAGCTACAAAGTGTGAGGTAGAGTAAAAGTATTTTCTTGCTTCAGTTGAGATGACAGTCTATTTAGTGAATGCAGGGTGAAAACAGAGCACTGCAAAGAAACCATGAGACAAACATTGCTTAGCAATACAGATTATGTTTTAGTGCACCAATTGCTTAGGGGCTTTGGTTTCTTTTATGCATCATGGCCAATAACAGTTTTAGGAAGGGAATTGATGGTGGATTACAAGATAGCTCTAGGGGGCTTTTAAAGGAGATCCTCCCAGGCATGAAAGGCAGTATGAGAGTAAGCCCGAAATTGCTTACTGCAAAATGCAGCAAGAATGATGAAGATAGGCAGTATTGGGCTCATAGAAAACAGAAATGTAAATACACAGTGTGAGGATTGGCTATTAGGGTACCTGGTAATAAAGACAAATAATGTATATTTGATGAGATAGAAAAATCAGTGGAAGGGCATAAAGGGAAAAAAAGTGAGCTAGTAAAATATTCCTTACAGTAGCATTTTGAATAGATTTGTGTGAGGCAAGATCATCTTTCAAAGCTGAAAAGTAAAACTTTCCAATAAGCAAGATATGAGATGATGAGGATCTAGGGAGAGATTTAACTGCATAGACAGAGAGCAGTATGGTATCTTATAGCTATTATGCAGAATGAGTCAACAAAAATTAGATGTAGCAGGGCTATGAGGCTCCGGAGAGCAGGCTGAATCAAAGATAATGCCTAGGCTATGGTCCTCGATCTTATACCAAGCCTGATAGGTTCTTTAGCCTTCAATTTGTTATTTGTTATGTTTTTAGAGTGATCATGTAATAGTATTTCAGTAGAGTAAGGAAAGGATGAATGACTTTTTCAAAGCAGAAAGGGAAAATTGCCTAAAGTGTGGAGGGAGGAGGGGAAAACCTCCTAAAATACCTGCCCTAAGTAACATATATAATCACCTTCCACTATTTTTGATGAAGAAGTCCTGGGACAACTAAGGTAAAGGAAAAGCATGAGAGAAATCAACTGCACAAATTTAGTTCAGCAGTACTGGGCTGAATTGGAGATCTTTGCTCTCTGTCACGTTCACTGCCAGTGACATTTTACTAATTCCCTGCTCACAGTGTGTCTACCCATCTCAAGCTGGGAAACAGCTTGCCTATTCTCAAGCATGAGTTCACCTGGGTCTCTTAGATCCTGAAATATGCAACATCATACAGAAACTTCTGTACTTGCTTTTTCCACTGACAGTTTGGAGTGTCTGTGCCATAATGTCATCACTGTAGGTCACTTTACTGGAAGGCAGATGGAAAGTTGTCATTTATAAGGGTAAGACAACTCTAATTGTGGACTAAAATGAATACAGTTGTTTTTACATAAAAGCAAACTACCCTCTTTTTAATTTTTTTTTTCCAACTCTTTTCTATCACAGTTTCATTTCTTACATTTTATTTTTATCTATCTCTATGTCTTGTTCCTCATTAATTTGAGTTATTTTGCTAGCATGTATCTTTACTCTTGGAGCCATGAATTCTCTTTCTCACAGGTATAAAATGTCTACATCTACTTTTCAGACTGAGAAATGCTGTTTGGGATTTTATCTTTCTTTATCCCTTAATATTACATTGCATAATCTTAATTAAAGTCAGAGATAGAACTGAGTAGAACTTTCTTAGCCTTCTTATTTATTTATTTATTTATTTACTCATAAAACTTTTCTAGGGAGCAAATATCTATAGCTCCGAAAATACAGGTCTAAACTATGTACCAGGTACAGATCCTTGGTCAAAAGGAGATTTTGAGTAATTAAAGTAATCAGTAGGTATCATTAAATAGTTAAGTGATTTTGACATTACGTAGCCTTTTCGAAAAAAACACCATCAAAAAAACCAAAATCAAAACCAAAACAAATCCAAACAAAACAAAACAAGCCCAAACAAACAATCAAGAGCATGATACATAGTGACTGAAATCCATTAACTGGTTTATTTATTCACTTTGACTGATACAGTGCAGAGTTTTGTTTGCACAATATGATTCCAGATACTTATTTCTTAATTTGTTTTTTTATAATTTTTCCCTATTTCTTTGCATTACAAATCAGGTTACAAGGTTCACATATATTAAAAGGTTTCAAGTCAACAAAATATTAAAATAACAATTAAAACTAAAAATCCTTCCAGATACATTAGGACCAGTGTGCATTGGTTTATATTGTTTGTTCACTACTCATTTAAAATATTCTCACAATTCTGCTTGTACTTCTGAAAATAATGAACTGCTACATGCATTTTACATGTTGGCCCTCCCATGAGTGCTTCTAGCAAGCTCTACCCTTTGTGCAGCCTGTATAGCTTCAGTGGAGATTGAGGCAGTGGAGAGAGGAAAGATACAGAAAAAAGTTACAAGTTAGGAAAAAAGGCTTTGATTAAGTAGCTTGACATTCACTACTATTTTGGCACAAGGCGTAGAAAAAAATACTTCCTGTGAAATAGCTGCAGCATTTAGAAGTATTCATGTTAGTTGTAAGCTATTCATCTTCATTTTTTGTTTTTTATCTACTATTTTATAGTTAATACTACAGTGTCAAAAATAATTCATAATAATTGACTAATATTTTAAATAGGAAATTTTAATTTTTCTAAAGTTCTTTGAGTAACTCCTTCACCTTTTTTCATTCTGTTTTTTACTATTCCAAGTCTATATTCACTCCAAATAAATTTATAAAGGATGACTTCCCTTTTTCATGTATTGTGGACAGAGAAAATGACTTATCATGTAATGCAATTCACAAAGTAATCATACAGGTAAATAGTAGTTTAGCTGTTGTGGTGTAAACATATGAGAAGGGTGTGATTCAAGTCCCATGTTTTAAATAGAGTGACATTTAACCTCAGGCTGTAAGGTTATGAGACTTTTTACAGATGTGAATCTAAACTACTGCACACAGTAGTTGAAGAAAATCTGACAAAAATTAAGCCTTTGACTAGTTTCTAATAGGATCATTTAGGGGATGCTTAGATCTGTCCTTGTTTTGGATGTTCATTAATCACCAGCTTCCACATTGTTAGAGGATCAAACATTCTCATTTTACCTGAATAACTCTGGAGATAAAAATATGAATGGGAGGAAGAGTCAAAACTGATATTTCTCTTTTTCTAAATGTGTTCCTATAATCCTAAGTAATTTCTCATTTCCTTCTCTATATATCTGCAATGAATATTTACATATTCAGTGCTCATGTTTAAACACACCACACAAATTTAAGATTATCTTCATAGGATTTATGACTATTCTGTAAATTCCACCATCTATTTTACCAGACCTTATTGCCACCACTTGAATTGTTAGCTTTTCCCTTACCCTTGCTAAGAAATTATTTTTTCTGTCAAGCATCTAAAACTCATACAGCCACTTGCTTATTGCCCTCTGCTCCAGTTGGACAAGACAGTAAGAATGAAGACTAAAAATGAGAAAATTCAAGATGAATACAGTTTAAAAGGTGGAGGAAAGGAAAAAAAAACCCAAATAAGAAATCTTTCGCTACCCCCACAAGTATGCCTAACTAATCTCTGAGCAATGGCTTCATCCCCACAGTTTTTAATGATAAGCATAATGTTATGTTGCTTGGAATATTCTTTTGGTCAGTTTGGGTCAACTGCCAAGCTGCGTCTCTTCCCAACTTCTTTTGTATCCTCAGCCTACCCATTGAAGGGACCAAATTGGAGAAAAATATACAACCAAAACAAAAACCCAAAACCCTTGATGTAGTCCAAGCAGTGCTCAGAACCAGCCAAAACACTGGTGTACCAACACTGCTTTAGTGACAAATACAAAACACAGTAGGATTCCAGCTGCTATTAAGAAAATTAACTCCATTACAGCCAGATTCATAGAGTGAATATATTTATATACATATTCAGTTACATACATCTTTACACTTTTATATAGCTCTTCCACAAAGATTTAAGTTCAACTATATTAACTGAACAGAGGAAAGACACATATTTAAGCATTCTCCTTCCTTTTTCTGACCTTTCCCCTTCTTTCTTTCCTTGCCCCTTAACTTTCTTCTTCCCTTCCCCATCCTTTCCCTCCAATTTGCCTTTGACTTTCCCCTCTCCCCTTCCTGTTATGGGTTTGAAATGGGGTGTTTTTCCGAGGAGGGGGAATGTTTGGGTTGTTTGTCTGTTAAAGCACTAAACCCATTTTCTTTTTTTAAGAAGGATGAAAACAGCTGAAATCCCAGGCTGTTCCTGTTCCCCACATACCGGAGTCCCGGCATCTGTGGGGCTTCTCCCACTTCATCCTCTCAGCAGGACTGGTCCTCATGCCGCCTGCCGGTGGGGTGGCGTGAGGATGGAGCAGTCTCGTTCCCCGTGGCAAAACAGAGTGGGGCGGCCCCCATCCTCATGTCACCCGGCAGTGTCGGTGGTGCTGGTGACGGCAAAGCTTGGTGGCTGCGCCCACCGTGCCAATGTCTGCCCCATGCGGTAGCGAGCTGGGCTGGGCTTGGCAGTCACTTGGGCGCCATCCTGGTTCATGCCTATGATGGCAGAGCGGCACAGGCGGGATGGGTGGCTGCGCTTAGTGTGCACAGAGCCACCGGCTGCCATGCCATTTGAGGGGCAGCCGGCGCTGGCAGTTTCCCCGCACTGCTGGGAGGTGCACGGCAGCGGCTGGCCCCGCGGGCACCCCCCACTGCCCGCAGCTTGTCCCTGTGGGTGGCAGGGTCTCCCGTGGGCGGTGCTGCTGGCCCCAGGAATGGCCCACAGCCAGCGGCCCCTGGGGCCTGAGCACATCGTGGGTTTGGCGTGGGCCGCCATCTTGCCTATGATGAAATCCTGGGCAGAGGGGCAGTGCCCAGTGCTGCCAAATAATAAGAGGACAGCCTGGCTGGGAAGAGGACTCTGAGGTCACGTGNCCACTTCATCCTCTCAGCAGGACTGGTCCTCATGCCGCCTGCCGGTGGGGTGGCGTGAGGATGGAGCAGTCTCGTTCCCCGTGGCAAAACAGAGTGGGGCGGCCCCCATCCTCATGTCACCCGGCAGTGTCGGTGGTGCTGGTGACGGCAAAGCTTGGTGGCTGCGCCCACCGTGCCAATGTCTGCCCCATGCGGTAGCGAGCTGGGCTGGGCTTGGCAGTCACTTGGGCGCCATCCTGGTTCATGCCTATGATGGCAGAGCGGCACAGGCGGGATGGGTGGCTGCGCTTAGTGTGCACAGAGCCACCGGCTGCCATGCCATTTGAGGGGCAGCCGGCGCTGGCAGTTTCCCCGCACTGCTGGGAGGGGCACGGCCGCG
>VXBA01005585.1:47541-92961 GCA_013399895.1 Serilophus lunatus | reverse complement strand
TTCCCCTTTCCCTTTCCCTTTCCCCTTTCCCCTTTCCCCTTCCCTTTCCCTTTCCTTTTCCTTTTCCCCTTTCCCTTTCCCTTTCCCTTTCCCTTTCCCTTTCCCCTTTCCCCTTTCCCCTTTCCCCTTTCCCCTCCTCTTCCTCAACACTCTCAGGATGGGACAAGTGGTACCACTCACACCATACGCAATTGGCCATGTGTTGCTCTTATAAGTACATTTACTGAAGAACTTCTACCAAGTGTCAAGAGCAGCAGAAAAAGTACCCGTGTTTGCTTAGATGTATTGTGGTAGTGTTGATGTGTTTTTTTAAAAGCCTGCCTTCTCTTCTTGTGGGAGATGTTGTGAAGCAAGTACTGGGGAGATGGATCATGCCAGTATATTAAAATTTTCATTTTTTTCTGTCTGTCAGGAAAGGGTAATCCTTTGGGAACTATCAAACAATCATAAAAACACCACCCTGAAGAACTGAGTCTCAGTGCTTAACACTGTTTCTCTAATGGAATTTCACCTTTAATTTCTATTCAACTGAAAGCGCTTCCTGCAGTAAAACAAACTGTGATATTGATAAACATTGACATTTTCTAACAGTATTAAGTAGTAAAACAAAGCCTGAGAAGATAATAGACCAAACAGGAGAGTACCCACGATTAGAAGAGAAAGAATACCAACAGCTCTTAATTGTCAAATCAGCCTACTAATCTTGGATTTAAAAAATAAAACTAAAGATCGGTTTGTTATTACTTTGTTTTGAAGTTGACATCTCTAGCCTAAAATAGAAGTAGAAGAGCAGCAGAAGTAACTTGGGAATTGTAAGAAAAAGACAATACACTTCCAAGGGATAGGAAACAACAGAAAGAAAGACAGCTCAGTTTTAGGAAGTTCTTCACTTTGGACTGTGCTGTAAAACAAATCATAAGTAAACTAAAAATTTTTAAATGAAAAACCAAATAAAACCCTGAATATATAGGGAAGAAAAAATAATTTCTCTATAATTAAAATACTGCAGTCAATTTTCCTAATCTATGATGACTCATTTTTCGGTCTGTTAACAAAAGGTGAGTAGAGGATTTAGATGATCTGTGCAAAAAATTTGACAGCAGTTATTAAGTATAGAGTACATATGACTCTTTTAGGTCTTAAGTTCATTTTGTATTCATAAATGTCAACTTCAGCATTCTTTGGAATTCATTTAAAACTAAAAATAAGGTTTCTGCATATCACTTTATATAAAGATTTTATATTGTGAACATCTAATAAATATTAACTATATTTGCCATAAAAAATAAGTGCTCCAAAATCTGTGTGTGCCCATGTAAGTGCAAGTAGAATGGAAATAGAACACATTTATGTGGAATTGAAAATTTTCTTTGAAATGTCAATGATAATGCACAAGAATGTATAAAAAAGTCCTATGTGAAGCACTTAAAAAAACCCCAACAAACTGGAAATGAATAAATGGAGATATCCAAAAGAATATCTGTTATAGAGAATCAAAGAAAAAATATTCTGTTGTGGTTTAAATCTCCATTCTTCTTGTGCCTTCTCAAACTCAGCCTTCAATTTTCTTTATTATGATGTTATGCTCTAGGGATAAAGTGAATCTCTGTTAGAGGAGAGATACTCTTAATTTTTATATTATATTGTATTCTAAGTTATTTATTAAAAAAATATTTAGTGTGATTCTAAGATTGTTGCATAAGTAAATGGAAATAAATACGTACACACAAACATTTTTCCTAGTACTTCACTTGAAAAAACTTTAGCTGTAAACAGTCTGAAAAGCTGACAGGAGGAAATACTTTAACCTGAAATTAAATTCTTTTGTTGTAGAGATGTTGTGTTATGATGAAGTGTAGAGGACTAAGACATCTTACGTTGAGCTATAGGTATCATAAGGAAGAGCATGTGGGACAAAGCACACAAAAAGAGAAAGTAGAGATAATAAGCATCAAGAAACAAGGAAGTGTTGTTATAAGTATGAAGACAAGAAATCTGTGTATGGGATGGAAAGGTGAAAAAAAAATCAACCAGAAAGATAAGTTGACCCAGAGCTTGTAGTCCCCAGGTACACCATTTCCTGAACTTCCTGCTGCCTCATGTAAAATGGCAGCTACTTCACTCTGCTGACTGTCAGGAGATAACGCATAGTGCATACCTCAGAATAGAGAAATTGATGCATAGCCTGATAACTATAGCCAAAGAACAGTTTGAAATCCAATCGTGTAGGATACTGATTTTCCCATATATTATTTCAAAATATACAATCTTTATTATTCAGATGACAAATAATCATGGAAGAAGTCAGAAAAATCCTTTACATAATTTGTAAATATCTCACATGACTCTGGGAGACTTTTTCATCAAATATGAGCATCTGAGATTTTTCTTTAATGCACTCTAAATGTGGACGCGGGGGAGTAATTATTTAATTAAAAATACTAGTGGTCTTTTGTAGTGAAAGATAAAAGTGCACTTCTAGTCTAATGATCCTGAATATTTTGAAAAAAGCGTATTACACTGACTGTTTCACGATTTCAACATTCTGATCAGTAAAACTTAACAGCCAATTACATTTCATCAGATGGCACTAGTATAGCATGTTCTTTCCTTTTGTCTTTAGTCTTCTGTCTTTTATTTTTAATCTGTCCTTTCTGCTAAGAAGAAGAAGCAATTGTCATGTTGCAAAGACATCCCCATTAGGATCGGACTGGGATCCCAGCGTTCTCTTGCAATAATTTACAATTAGCCGTTCAGGATTCAATGCATTTACATGCTGGACATCATAAAGAATTCACATACATATGGCTTAAAACAGCCTGATTTCTCTGTGAAAACGGACACTGTTTGAACCAAAACACAATTCCCATTTAGAACAATGTTTCTTTGCATCTCTTTCACCTCACGCCATGGTCATTCTTTATTGAAAACAAAACAGGTACTTCATAGATGACAAGAATTTATATGTAAATATTGGTGCTCAGCATTTCAATATACCATATAATTTGTAACATTAGCTAAAATGTGTGCTTGCATAAGCAGTACCCACATACAATTATTAGAGGTATTTACATCCTTAGGTTCTGCTAAGGCATTCAAGAACACAGTTCATTCAAACAAAATGAGTACAAATTACTGTAAGAAGGGTTATTATCTAAAATTTGTACCTTATTTATATGTTAAGGCTGCAACGTTGTAACAGAAATACTGCCATTGTACTGCAATTTGTACCTCACCTTCACAATCACAAGGCTTCTGTGATTTCAATTTCCAGTGAAAAATCGTACCATTTCCACCACATAAACAAGCCTTTAATATGTAGAAGGTCTCCTCCCTTCCGTGAATATAAATTCATATTGTTGTGAATGTTGATTTGGTCTAATATTTTTCATTGTTAGATACTTGTGCATTTTGGAAAATGAGTGGCAGTCATTTGGGTTAAGTAAATGACAGCCTTTTTTCCTGTTGTTTTGCTTCTGTTCTCATATCCAAGGAGCAGTAGTGCACATGTCATAATGGAGTGGGGAGACCTTGAAGAGCTGTGCTATTAAACAGTGCATTAAGCAAAGCCTCTTCAGACAGTCTATTCTGAGGAGAGGTCTGCTCCATACAAACAAAGCTCTTGAGATGCACTTTGTTGTGTTCTTACTATTCAGAAAAGCACTATTATCCTGTGTGCCTGTGACTCTGTGCACAATATTTCAATTGGTTCCATTTCATTGGTTTTACAGGGAACAATAAAAGAGGCCTCTTGTTCCTAGCCATCCAGCATGAGAATAGACCTTGCTGAAACCCTATTATCAAGCATTTAGAAGCCTCATAAAATATTAAATGTAGTCATAACTTTTAGATGTCAAACAGCCTAGTTCTGTGAAACCAAAATTTTATTTATTTTTTTTTTTTTTTAATTACAGCAGTACTGGTTATTTATTAAAACCTAAATAGAAGGTTTTATGAATTATGAAACAGCAGAGGAAAATCTCTGATATGTGTCCTCAAAGTTGTTTGTGTTGCAAGCATAAACAGCGTTTTTCTGACCAACATGAGAAATTAGGAAAGTAAGTCCCTTAATCTCTTTTCAAGGAAAAATAGTATGGAAAAAGCTGTAGTATTAACACTTTCATTACTACTAATTATTCTGATTAGTGTGATGCAAAATCATAGAAGAATGGTTTTATTTAATAATTCCAGTGGTTTTCAGATTTCCTTATGGTCGTTAGGCTGAAGATACCCATATATATAGCATTCAGTTTGGAAAGAGATGTCAAGGAAAAGCTCAGATGATGAGGTCTGCTTTTGGTACTCAAAATATACCCAGTGCAATGTGGGGTGCGACTGGACAAGCATGCATTTACAGCCCAGGATGATGGGGCAACATAGACTTCTGCAGTGCTGCCCAGCTTGCTTCCTCTCACAGCTGGAGGCTGAGATTTTCCAGCAGCATTCCTCCTGGACACATGGCTCTCTCTCAGCATGTGGAGGAAGTGGAACTGCTTAAAAGCCACATGCTGCTCAAAAGACACTTGCTGACTCTCTTGCTTCAATGATAATTTACTTTTAGTTTCAGATGTAACATGTCCAGTCAGGAAGAAAGCTCCCCATCTTGCTTTTGTTTTATAGACTTTTCTGCTTTTTAATGGACACACGAAGTATGCTTTTAAGAGCAAGTACTATCTTAAAAAAAAAAATAATAATTTTTGAAAAGCAAAGAAAAAAGCAGGAAAGCAACATGTGCTGTGCCTTCTTCTTCACAGTATTCTCTCTTTAAATTTCTACATGTTTGAACAGATTTCCATGGGTCTGTGGGATTGTTTTATTCAGTCATTAGTATTATTGTCAATGCTTTTAAATTATGGATCATAAATATCAAATACATTCTCTAGTTTCATGTAATTATATAGTAACTATTATACTGTTAAAGAATGCATAATTACTTTTGGCTCTCAGGAAAAGTGCAGACTGGGCTTTTTTCACTGAGATCTGCTAAATGCAGTATGTAAGTTAACTGCCTGAACTTGTAATTATGCAGTTGAAAAAAATTTTTGGTTTTCTTTTGGTAAATATCTGTGATTATTAGAAATGAGAAAATCTCAACTTCTTAGGAGTTTGGGTTGAATACAGATTCAAAATAGCTATAGTAAATTTGGTCAAGTATCAAGTATTTGGTCAAGACCTTATTTTTCACTTCACCTCTGATCTGGGATCACTCTGTAAAAATTCCATTAGCTAGACTAACACCATGCTTACCTCTAACAAGTTCAGTCATGTCACAACTGTTCTGATGTCCTGAGTTTTTGTCAGGAGTCCAGTAATAGGGTTAAATGAGTTATGAGATGTTGGGAACTATATTATTTGAGGAGCAGGATAGTGTTTTTGCCTTAATTTTGTTTTGCCGTAACCTTCTCCTGATAGTGAAAAGGGGTTTACCTGTCATTTTTCTCAACTTCAAATGAACAATATGTGACTCTTTAGACTGGCAAAAGACCATTGTTTTTAATTTGTCAAATAACAAAGTTTTTATCATGTGTGTAGGTGATCAGGGTTAATGAGTAATAGCAGCTGAATGGGTTAGAAATAAAAAATAAATATAAAAATGTAAACATATAAAAGGCTCTTATGGTATATATGTACATAAAGAGTGCTATTCTGGACTAGAACTTCCGCAGGAAAAAAGTAGCCTCCTGGTCCCTTCTGCTTATGACTGGGTTAGTTTCTAACATGCTCATGTTTGCCTTCAGATTGTTCTTTCAGAGTTACAGGACTGCTATTTGCCTATTTTTCACTGACCTTTCTTTATCAGACAGAACTTTATGAATCAAGCAACATGCTTAAGCTCATCAGTGGACAATGACCAATCTGGATTTAGATGCATATATCCAAACTAGATATCCTCAGCTCTCTAAATTTACAGTCCAGTGATGAGAAGGAAAAAAAGAATAAAATTTCAAAGGTGGAGTTCTTCCCCAAACTAATTCAGATAGATCTAATTGTTTCATGACTGTAAAGGAAGCCTTGGGTGACTGTGTATTCTCTTCCCACGCAGAAGAATCATTACTGATGCTGACTTTGGAAACACAAGAGCATTGCATATATGAGGAACAATGTTGACAGAAATACTCTTACACGGAGAACTTACAGAACTGAACTAAACCCCTGATTACTCCTTTTATGGTGACATTTCTCAGTCATTGGTCACAGAACACACCATCTCAATTCCCCCTCTCCCCACTGCCCAAAAAACACCAGTAAAATAAAAGCCCCTAACAGGAAAAGAAAGTAACTTTGTGAATTTTCTGAAATGTTACAATGCTGTCAGAATAAAATAAAATTAAATTCTTGAGTATGTTAAAAATAAACTTTCTTTTCTCACAGAAAGATTATACCCTTAGGCATCTCCATTGCTAGTCATTACAGTATAGAAATAAATCCACCCAGCCTAAGCTTTCAAGTGAAAGAGGAATCTGTAAGTGGACTTTGGTGAAACTGGAAGGACTAATCCCGAATATAGCCAAAACTTGAGAGTAGGTCCCCAAAATAAAATTGAGTTTACTTTACTTGAAAAGTACTATGTCTACAACTATCTATATGCATAATTTGCTTGGTCCTGTATAGAAAGTGCTATACAGACCTGAAAAATATTCTTTTCCAGTCATAGAGCCATTGGTTTTATATAATCAGCTAACTTTGACATGAAAATGGGATATGATACCTCTAAATAAGACCATTATTCCTACCTTCACTGTAGGGAGTATTTTGCATAATAATCAATCCATAACAAGTGAAGGCCATCTTGTAATTTCATTATGCTAAATACGATGGTTGCCCAGACACTCCTATCTCCCATGGGAATAGATCTTTCCATTTTAAAAGAACAGAGCAATCCTCTATCCTTAAAAAAATAAAATAAAATTAAAAACATCTGACATTGTAAAGCCAGAAACAGTAAAATGTTTTGTTTTGTTTTTCCATTTTATTTGATGCAATAATTAGTTCTACAGTTCTAAGTACATATAAAAATAAATCCTATACAAGTATTATCTCATGTCCCAAAACAATTTTGTTTGTATAACAAGAGTAGTTATGTCTGGAATATTTCATGTTTGTATTTAGTTGGTCAGAATAAGACTCAGCATGTTGATATTTCTGAAAGAGTTTTTAGGGAGAAAAACAAAAAAAGCAGTTAAAGCTCTAAAATAGGTGTTATCTCTTATTTTGCCTTGTTCCACTAAAGAGACTGTTAATTAATTCTGTAAAAAAAAGAAAAAAACAACAGACTTTTATATTGAGTTGTTTGACCGACATACCATGGAAACCATTTGCTCTTCTGCCATAGAGGTTAGTACAGCTAACTGTTTGTAGATGTGCAAAGATAGCCTCTTCCTCCTGACACAGCCAAGGAATGCTTCAAGCAGGACTCAAGGTACAGCTAGAAGTAATGAAAGTGGATTGGCGGATTTTGAATAATTCTGTGAATGCTTGAAGCAAGTCACCTTCCTTTCCCAAACTCTGAAGTGCTTAGGGCATTCTGAATTCAGTGAGAGCATGGCAACATAGATGAAAATCTGGGTACTCAGAGAAAGCTATCATCTTTAACAGATGGAGAAAACAAAACTAAGATGTAAACTGATCCAAACAGCAGAAGCTGTTTCTCACAAAAGTAGAGTGTGCTATATCTTCGTGAGGGTCTAATCAAAAGCTCTGGAAGTCAAGGACTTAGCATGGGCAAAGAGAAATCACATCTCTCTACTATGCTATATATACAGCATATAAATCCTTGAGAAATACATGAGGAATGCCTGGTCTAGAGGCTTTGAACTACATCTGCATCACTCGTTAACAAAAGCTAGCCAGTCATCTTGTTGGTCTGTCTGTCCTGTTCTTCTCATTATGTTGTCTGGTTTGTAAACTAGATTTTGAAAGTCCTAAGCAGTGATGTGTAAATATATATATCTAATCTAAGGGATATCAGGTACAGTCCAGATTCACTAGGATGCTCCTGCTGTTTTGTGTCATGCGGGCAGTAAAAAGCAGCTGCAAATCCAACCAGTGCAGAGAACTTACAGACGCTTTGCTATGCCAGAGAGACACAAAGCAGCAACAGCCCACTGATAGAGCCTTCATATAATCTCCAAATACAATTTGCTGTCATAAATATAGTGGTTTAAGTTAATCTTTGGAATAATTCCGTAGTCTCAAGAGAAAAAATATATAGAAATAAGACTGCTGTTTCCGTTATGACCATTTACACATGGAAATTCTGTGGAGAATGTCAAATAATGAAAATGCTATATAACATAGACAGTCTTCTAGC
Organism: Serilophus lunatus; assembly: GCA_013399895.1. Taxonomy (NCBI): domain Eukaryota; kingdom Metazoa; phylum Chordata; class Aves; order Passeriformes; family Eurylaimidae; genus Serilophus; species Serilophus lunatus. Next base: position 84,650 of record VXBA01005585.1, on the reverse strand, counting down.
CATTTTAGGGCTGCACTGAGACTTACAGATGAAATGTAAGAATGAAAATAATTGTAATTTAAATGAAGATTTATGGAGACCTTTTATGACAGAATAGAGTTACAAAGGCCAAGGGAAGGGTAAAAAAGATAATAATTTTATTATTCTAGCAAATACAAACTCATTTTCAATTTTGAAATTGTATCCTTTGGAATTACACTTTTTATCTTATAACAAATATCGAAACCAAACCAACCCAAAACATGACTTACAAAGAAAAAAAACCCCAGTAATTATTATAAAAGCTTATGAAAAGACATTTCTACTGTATGGCAGTGTCTAATTTGCTAATCACAAATGCATATGAATGTTCTCTTTCCTCCTCTCTACATTTTAGATAATAATTTAGATTGACGTTTTGAGAAAACATGAACTTCTCATGAGGCACTTGTTATGAATATACTGTCTCATAAATTTGTGCCCTATAGAAGATGGTACCTTGTGACTACATTCAGATTTTACAGATATGTGTGACACAAAATAATGAATTCTGAAGAAGGCCTTGATTCAGATTTAGAGCATTGTTTTTCCTATCTTATTTCTTGTTAAACATTGAAACTATTTCAGTACTTACATGCAAGCACTTTCATTTCTAATTTTGTGAGGATAATTTAGCTATCAGTTTCCATTCAAAGTTAGAAACATTTAGAAAACTCTTTAGAGACAGAAAAGAAAGCTATGTATCTTTACGGTATAAACCTGTGTTCAAGGGTATGCACTGGACTGCTCCAGTTCATATTTGTGCTAACTTTTTCCCATCTAAAGACTTTAAAATGTAATAACATAAATGCGATTTACTGGTAAAGTGTTCGGTCTCAATTCAGTAATGAATCTGATGTAGATATTATATATGATTAAAATAAAAAACAAACCCCAAGGCCACAACCCCCCCAAATCTACAACCTTTAAAACAATTAAAATTTGTTTTTCTTAACTAATTTTATTTATTTATTTATTTATTTATTTATTTATAAGAATTCATTAGATGTGGTACTGTCTAGCCTTAGGTGCAACAATAAAACTAAGAGAATCACAAATTTTAAGGTTGTCTTAGAAGAAGAAAATTGTCGGTTTTGAATGAATTGACAACCATACTTCAGCAAGGCTTGCATCAGACACAGATGCATGAAGCAATTCCAGAAGAGAATACAGAAGTGTGTTTCTATGAGAAGGTTGATCTCAGATATCCCTAAAACCTACACCACTCAGCTCAGCTTGCCATGCCCAGTCATTTCGAACAAAGAGGTTATATTGAAACAGAATTGAGGTACATTTAGGACTTCTGGATATTAATCCTTTCCATAGCACATTTTTTCTACTTTCAGAAAAACATCAGAATGGAACTGCTTTCCTTTTCACCATCCTTTATCCTTCTATTACCCTTCCTAAGAACTGCACCAGAAAGTGAAGGATCCAAAAATGCATAAGTTACATTGCCTATGTGAGGTTCTCAGATGGGTCAGAACAACTCTGTTTCACCTGTGGAGAGGTGTCTGGTCACCTAGTAAGCCAGCAGAATGCTCAGTTTCTTTGCTACTTATGAATCCAGGCTATATATTAATGCAAAGTAGAGGATGGTCCCAAGTCTCATAATTTTCTTGGTTTTACATAGGTTTATAATCTGCTGGTCTGTCAGAAGCAAACTGTACGGAAGTGTTGGATGGCAATCTGTGAGATGAAACAACAGAGTTCTTTCAATTTTTGACTCCACTAACATGGCAGTCACCTCTAATGTTTCTTCATAATAGATATGATTCTGGATTACACTCAAAGTATCACAATCTGCCAGCAGAAAAATATAATGACTCTTGTTATTTTTTGAACCTTTTCAAGAAAAGAATAATGAAAAATAATACCATGCAGGTTGAGTGATCTTAACAAAGCAAACAGCAAGATTATATTAAAAGATGAAGAGTTAGTAAGTTTTCCAGAACGCTTGCATAAATTTGTGGATATCTGATCTGCAATGAAGTTTATGTTTCTGTTACTGTATAGAAAGCACCTGATCTTACTACTTTGAAGTGAGTTATAGCCCCTTCTCCAGTGTGAGAAGGATTTAATTTAGTGAGAATGGTACTTTCAAAAAAGCAATACAAGATCTATGAAAAACTAAATTCTATTCCTCCATAATAACTATAGTGGTGATCAAAGCAATATACCTTATAATGACTTTTAGTTCCATTTCCTTGGTTAAACACATAAACATTTGCAGGATCAAATCTGCAAGGTTTGTAAAATCTAATCTGTAATTTATTTTTTTTTTGTGATTTCAGAATATGAAAATGTTGAGGGTAAAAAATGCATGTCTTTGAAGATGTATAGGTTAATTGTTTTGCTATGCTTGGTGCACAGGTTGAAAGTGATTAGCTTCATAATTTTTTTACATCTTCCTTGTCTTATTTATTTTGGAACTTCCTTAAGAGTATGGTAATCCTAGTGGTTAGGCAACATTAAAAAAATAAGTCATGAAAAAAGATAACTATTTCATAAAGATATTAAAAATGCAGAAACAGTTGACACTTAATTTGTTGAAATACGGTTGGGCAGTATAAAAATAATCCACATTAGCATCCAGCTCTCAGTGATAAAAATGCCTGAGTAATTATTCCCTGGGCTCAGTTTCAGAATGTTATAATAATTAACACAAAAGGACTTCAAAACAAACACAATTTTGCTACACTTATTAACAGGAGGCCATTGTATGTTGTCTCAGGAGCTATATTTGAATAGTATTAGTGTATGCATATCCATGAGGTCTCTCACTGAGATAAAAATGTCTCTCTCACTGTAAATCTGTACAAAGAAAGGACTTATTTTTAAATGTTTTTTTAAATTAGCAAAAGCTAAGATCTCAGATAATTAAGGCCCAATTAAATGACAGTCCATCTAGTGCTCTGCCTGCAGAAGTTCACAATGTATCATTAATATTTCTGCAAGTTTTTATATTGCCATTTTTATTTGGTTGAATATTTTACTGTACTTCTGAGAAGTTTCAAGAAATATTCTCCCTAATGTTTACATATTGGAAATGTAGATGATGGACCTTTTTGAACAATTTAGATAATAATTTAATATAACCTTGAGTGTTCCTCATGCTTCTAGTCAAAAATATAATTAGGCTTGGAGATGAACAAGATCACAACCACAAATGCTAAATTACATTAAAAAGTAATATTATTTAATAGAATTACTGAAGAAGGCATATCTTAAAGTAAATGTTGATAATAAAGGCCAACTTTTGTATGAATAAATCTGACATCACTATATGGTTGGCAAACATGACTAAAATGGTGTCATGTTATATATGTTAATCTGATTTGGGATACATATGTGGTCTTTAAATTAATTGTAGGTACTTTTAAGTCTTAAAAACAAGACCATCACTGTTTGTAATTATGCGTCATAATAGCTTCCAAAGAAGATGAGGCTTAATAAGTGTAATCTATTATTAATGTAAATGATCTTTGATATGTGAGAAACCTAATTTACTCAGGTTTTTTGTGGTTGTCAAATGGTTATACAACATATTAAAGCTACTACAGTTATATGCTGACCTGCTTCTACACCCATCCTGAATTTCTATGCTTGAACAATAACATTAACTTTTTTCCTACCAAAGAGCTTTTTCTTCCTTTATTCTGCCAATACTGCCTTACCTGTCAAAAAGAATTGGTGAGAATTTATTGCCAATGACATGCTGCATATGGCTTGAGGGTAAAACGTTGAAGTACTGCAGAAAAAAAGTCTGTTAGAGAGGAGAATCCTGAAAACTACAATGCAGATATTTCCTTGAATTCATTGAATCACTGTAAACAAACAGCAATTGTGAATTACAGAGAAAGCACATTTCAACAGTAATAGGATGGAATATTGAGTTCAGAAAGTTGTTTAACTGTTATTATTATTTGTTTCTTCTAATGAATGGAAGAGCACTCATAAGCTGCAATTCCAGAAGCAGAGCTAAATGTAGCTGCCTGAATTTTTATTTTTTTTTTTTTTTTATTCATGGGACACTCCCAAGGTTAGTAGTATGAAATACTAATAACTCTGATCCATGTTTTCAAAGTTCATGCAGAGAACAATGCAGTTGAATCTTTAGGAACAGAATATGTAAGGCATTGGAATTGTTACACTATGATGAGTTGCATGAGGGCATTTTTTATAATAGCCTTCAATGGAGTTGTAGATTGGAACATAATAGCTTTGTACTAGAAAGAGGCATAAAATAGAACAATTCTCTGAACGATTCTTGTACTTGCCTTGGTGGCTAATTTGTCACCATTAGTTCCCTTTATTGATAGTGAGGATAGATTTTTTTTTTCCTTCTGGTTTAAGCATTTGAAAAAATGAGATTTCAAGGTAATTCACCAGGTCAGCATGGAACAAAAGGAGTATGTGATAGCTGATGTCTTTATAACATGAAACTGCTGAACTTAAATTTAATCTCTTTTACTTTATTTATCAAGACAGATGATTTTAGTGAAAAATGCACAGTTACTAGTGTAGCTGGGTGGGTGGGATTATGGACATGAAATCCTACTGAAGCTGGGAGCTCTAAAGGGAGGTGCAGTAACACAATTCTGTCTCATTTCCAGTTGGTCTCTGTGCTTAAAATGTTAGGCAAGCACAGTCAGGACTTTCAAGTATGTGCTGTATTGTGTCAATGGAAATTTGGTTTATTATGTTCTTATCTTCCACAGCTTTCTGTATCTTTCTAACTAAAAGTTCATTCTTTCTTCAATGCAACACAGATGTAGGCCTAAATGGTAGCATCATTTTAATTTTTCCTTTCTTTGACAGTCTGTAATACTTCAGCAGGAATGTAGTAGCTGGCATGAGGGACTGGGTCCCTTGCCCAGGGATGCATGCCTTTCAATGTGAACAGATTCTCCTGCATTTGCAGCAATGTCAGGCTTTTTGCACAAAAGGCAGTGTATCTCTCTTCCCCAGGAAACCCTTGGCTCCTGTAGAAGCAGTTCTATCTTTTAATCCACCCTGAAAACAGCTGCTTCTTTCTCTTTTTCTCTCAACAACCCTTCTGCAGTGCCTGGCAAATTGCTGAATAGGAAGGTGAGGTAGCAAATCACAGTGAGCAAAGGCATGGCTCCTGCAGCTGACCACACCAGGTTCCCTGTGGGTGATGAAAGTAACAAAGAAAGTGGTGCCACTTACAGCTATTGCCCTTTCTTTTCATCCTTCTTCCAGTTATAGTAGATGGTTAAATAGTTACCTTCTGATCTGGCTCTTTTTTCTCCCTCTACAAGATTGATCCCATGGGTAAAGTTTAGCACATACTTTCAGGCAGATACATTTCCTGTGACAATACCTATGACTGTGCTACAGGGTCCAGAACATGCTGGTATTGGTCATTTCATTGGCAGAATAAAATTGAAAGTAATTTAGTCCTAGATTCACAAAAATATGTAAATACCTAATACCTGTTTAATTTACTTGAAGTTAGGTCCTTAAGTGCCTTTTGGAGTCAGTATCTTAGTATTTGCTTTCTTCTGAGCATGTGTGATTTTCTGTAATTGTGTTACAGAGAAAATAGAGCTTCAAGATCTTTAGACATTAGAATAAGACAATTTGTGATTGGCTTTGAATGCTGATATGTTGTACTAATGCAAGGACTCTTATCCATATGATTAAGAATTCAGAGGTTTACCTGATATCTTCATACTCTGAATATACACAATATAATCGCAGGCAAAGTAAACTAAATAAAAACCTTAACTGCCAATTTACTAGTAAGACTTTATTGCCATAAAATTGATTAATGTTTACATTTTGTTTGAAGTTTTGGCTCTTACTATTAAGTTGGCTGTGAGTGGTTAAAAGTTCTGACTAGCTCAATGAAAATTTATATTACTGTAGAAATTTTAGTCAGCCTTGCCCTAGAAATCTCAAAAGGCAAACATTTATATGATTTGATATGTGAGCTTAATAACTAAAGAGACCACAAATTAACTGCTAAGTTAAACAGGATCACATAAATTTTGTAAGACCAGCATCTTTTGTATTCGATTGGGGCTTCACATTTTGGAGACAATCAATTACTCCGCTTTAGATTGTTTAGCTATTTTGATGCCTTAAGGGTTATGCTTAATATTTTAGAGAATTCACTTTTGCGAGGTAGCTGGATAACTTGGAATATTAAGGGCCAGAAGGGCCTGTGTTCCTGTGTATTTGCATTCTTGTGTGTAGGTAAGTGGGATACAGGACAAAACATAGAGTTAGGCTTCCAGGCCTACTAGGGGCTGGACATAGGTGGAGTTAAGTAATAAGGGACAATTCCATTGGATGTTGGAGTAACATAGAAGTAAGAGGGACTTTAATTAGATAGTATGGGGGAGGGGTGCTCAGAATGTTATAAAAATGGGAAGATTGTTCTGATTTTCCTCATTGGATCATCAGTCTTTGACCAGTAAAGCTGCTTCTCCCCTTCACTGTGTGTTTCTCAGTTTTTTGATCTGAGGCCCTTACGGCGTCAGTTTCACAAGAGACAAAGATTGTTACTGTTAAATAACTAGAATTTCAGGTTTTTTCAGATTCTGCTGAATCACGTCTACAGAGAAGACCAGTGTCATGATAACCAATGACAATATGATAAATAAATTGGTAATATGAGATATATTTTAGAGAAATACTATGCAACACCAGTCCTATTAATCTTCTTTTGGTTTCTATGACTGAAGATTTCATATATTCTCAAAAAATCCAAAAAAGAGTGGTAGATACACCACAGGGGTCCTCTTTCCAGCCCACCTTCCTCTCATTCTTATGTCTCCTATCTGCTCACTGATCAGAATGAAAGACAGATGGATTGATCTTGAGATGATTTTCTTTGTTCACTCTTTCTCCAAATTTAGCAATACCTAAGGATCAACAAAATTTGGTCCATACTATTATTTAGGGATATCATCATAGGATTGAGACATTTCTGTGCAAGTCAGAACCTGTGACTTCTGCTTATGAATTTTTACTTTGAAGAGATGCCTAATATAGGTTTTAGAATTAACACACAGAAAATTAGAATTAGTCAAGGACTGTTCCTGTAATTTAAGGCTCAAGATTGAGCCTCAAATTTTGAGTAGGTCACGCAAGAAATACAAAGATTTCTGTGGCTGTGGTAACATATGACTTCAATCTTCTATTAACCCATTTGGATTAACCCCCTATCCCCTTTTTACTTGCAATTGCAATAGGCTGAATGTGATTCTCTAGCTATCTTTTTCCTGCCAATTTGAATATGTAGACATATATATGTCGATCAAGACTGCATGAAGAATTTCAGCAGGATGAAATATTTTTGCTTCTAGGTGAACTGGACAGTAAGGAAGTGGAAATAACTTTTTTAGAAGTGTGATAAAAAGCATGTTATTATCCGTATTCAAGTTTCATTTCATATGATATCAGGAAAAAGGCCATTAAATGTGTTTGCAGGTACCAGTGTACATTTTGCCCGAAACCAGGCATTCGAATTAGTAAGCAGACAGCAGCCATGCTTTACAACATAGATTTTTCTGCTTTCAGCAGCTAAAGAAAGACATTGAAAAGATGACATACTTTCTTTTTTGACACCATTGATCAGGCTACTTTGAGTACCTCATGTCCTAATTATTTGATAGAATAAGTGAATGGATGAATGTGGTGATATTCATGAAGTCAACTTGAGAAATGGTTAAGTCATACTTATTAATCAGCTATGGTTGAATTTGGTCACTTGTGCTGACCAGAGTGGTATGATGGGAAGTAAAAAATGAGTGGACAAGATCTATATGAATATGATTACGAGTTTTTCAGATCTTTTCTGGAAAAAAAGAAGTCTCTTGACATATTCGTAAATACGAAGCAGTGTCAAATAGCTGGAATAGTACTAGACTAGCAACAAAAGGATATTTTTAATTTGGCTGAATTTGGCTTTTTCTATAATATTCACCTGTGCCATTTAACTAAAAGACAAGGGGGAGATGTAGTATTACTAAATTATTAATACAGCATGTCCAGACTATGATATAATGTCTTAGGTATGTAAACATCTTTTTGTGATTGTCCTATGGCTCTGGGACAGTGACACACAACCAACCACCTTTCCTTTTGTCTATTGGCTATGTTAACCTAAACAATCTGCACTGTAAAACCAGATGAATGTGCAATAATGAGGACACTCCATTAGGGACTCCATTAGAGACTTCATTCCCTTGTACAGCTTGTATATAGTCTGTCTTTCTCTCGTGGATCATCTAATTAACGGCACCATGGTGTTGACGGGGTTGGTCCGAGTCAAATCAGAAGTCTTCACAGAAGTAATGGTGAAATGCTCCATTTATTACAGAAAACATGCAGTTTATATAATAGTTCATTTTCCCACACACAAAGCATGTGCCCCAACTAATAATTAATTGGTTATACATTTGCATATGCACACCCCCTATGTTTACATTCTTCTTACCTTACTCTTTCTATTTTTGTCTAATTATTTTTCTAAGTTCTATCTTCAATTTAGCTCAAGGACAAGCTGTCCTTGTTTTTGAGGCCCAGGCACTGCTTGAGCGTGTAGGCCTCAGTGTGTCCTCTCTCTGCGAGAAATCCCTCTATAACAAGGCCTGTGGTTTTTGTGGGCAGTTGTGGTTTCAGAGGGTCCTGATCCCTGATGCCACCAAATTGATCAATTCCTGTTCTAAGGGATCTCAAAACACAACTGGCCACTCTGTGTGGTTACAGGCTCTGTGGTTCTCAGAACCCCACTTCTAAGTAGAATAGAACCTTGATGTTGCACTTGTGGTCCTCATCACCATCAGTGGCCCATATTGGAAAAGCGATCCCCTTGGCATGCCTTTTCCAATACCAGTGTCCCTGGATCTGGTGGCTCACTGAACCTTATCCCTAAACCTAAGCTGCCTTGGTGTGGCAGCTGAGTTGCCAATATCCATGGATGCCTCAGATTTTAAAGATATGGAGGAGGCGATATTGGTGCCTGAGAAAACACACTGAGCATGCATTTTCCAGCCGCAATGTCCATGTGACTGTGGGCTTTCTGGCTCTTTAAACCATATCCCTAACTATAACAAAGTTTGGCCACTGCACCTAAGTTCCCTATTACCCTGTGTGATCCAGATTAAAAAGGTGCGGATGTAGCCGTGTCAGAGTCTTCCCACGATATTTTTGCATGCCTATTCCAGCCCCACTGCCTCTAGACGTTACAGGCTCTGTGTCTCTCTGAACCGTAATCCTAACCCTAATGGAATCTGGAGCCAAAGTTGAGTTCTCTGTTTCTGTGAGCGTAGATTATTATGTGATGTTGTATAAGTGTGTCAAATAGGCTTGTTCCAGTAGAAAACCTGATATACAATTTCAACATTAATTTTCAAAGAACCAGATGAAGAAGCACATGAGTCCTTGATCCTACTTGCCTTTTCCTCCTCAAATAAATACATGAAGTATATAAATGTAATTTCTGATCACATTCTACTAATACAATCAATAATATGATTTTCCACTCTTTCAAATGAGTAATTATCTACAACAGCTAGCATTTCAACATGTGAATCATTTAATCATATTTTCTGTATTGTTGGAGCTCAGTGAATATTTTTGAAGCATAAGGAATGCATTTTAATGTTCTTTGTGTCTGTAAATGCTAAATATAGAGAGTAACACCAGTGTCCATACTGGAAGACAGTCTTAAACACAATAAGATTTATTCTTCATAACGTGTCTTTCAATGTGTTAGGCAGAAAAAAGTAAGATGCAAAATAGCTTCTTATTCTGAGTTTACTGGATTACAATGAAGTGTAAAGCTCTATTTATTTATGAGTAATTCATGAACTAAACTATTTAAAGTGGGCTAATTTAGATCAGAAAATGTTAGTGATCTTATAGCTCAAACAAAAACAAAATTAAAAAAACCCCAACCAACAAGCAAAACACAACAAAAACCCAAAACTAAAACAAAAAGCAAACCACAGAGCTGTGGTCATCGTGGTCGCTGAGCAGAATTTTTCTTCTGGACAGAAAAACTCTATACTGCATCAGAGCTGATTCTAGGGTCCTCCCATAGGACAGATCTCAATGTGCAAGCACAGCTGTAGATGTGCTGTGAATGTATTAACTAAAGTTAGATGCCATAGATCTCTGTGTCCTATAGGAAAGAAAATGCAAAGCATGACAAGGAAATACCAAGAGAATGAGAGGGGAAATGAAAATTCCGAGAACCTTGTAGTAGCTCGTGAAATCGACTTTTTAGACTTGTAAATAGACATAGAACATGAGCTATCTGTATTGTTCTATGAATATTTAAAAGTTGTCACTTAACAGTGACCATTTTTGCTCACAGCATCATGAAAATTCATCTTCAGTGTTTGATAGTACTGTTCATACTGAAGACCTCCTGGTCTACCTGGTCTAATTTTGCTGACAAAAATTGCAATTTCAAGAGTGAATATAAAATCAGTACTACGCACTAAATCCATCTGTCTTCTGATTTTAGTCATATTTTTAAAGACTTTTTCATATACCTGATTTTGCAATTATGAGCTGCTTCCAATTCCCATTTTCTGGGTCATCATGTATTTTAATATCTTTAGGGCAGAGATTTAAAATTTTCATATTGTCACATTCAAGTATATTACATTTCCTTGATGAATAAAAATAAATGAAATACTAATAGTAATATTTTTTTCTTTCAGAAACATTATAAAAATGTGTGCATTTCTACATAACATTCTGTATCAATAACTTTTTTTGTTTTATTTTCAATGTAATTCAATTACTTGTCATGCAACATTGAAAGAACCAAACAGTCAAAGCTAGAAAAGAAAGCTGTAATTAGAGCTATGAGAAAAACAAAAATGATGTAAAACTAATTGATATGTATTTACAAAACCCCAAAGAAACTACTAGAGGTTCAAGAAAATAAATGCCTTTTACAATTCCTTATACAATCCGGATCATTATGTGAATGTATTTTATGGAAAAAAGTCACATATTATCCTAAATTATATTGATAGTATGCAGACAAATACAAGTCTATTGTAATGAGTACAAAGAATCATAGTATAATTTGGGTTGGAAGGGACCATAAAGGTCATCTAACCAGCTCCCCTGTAATGAGCAAGGACATCTTCATTTATATCAAGTTGCTCAGAGCCCCATCCAATCTGACCTCAAATGTTTCCAAGGACTGGGAATCCACCACCTCATTATATAAAGACTTCCTCCTTATATGTAAATCCAAATTGTCCCTCTTTAAAGCCATCATCGCTTGTCCTATTGCAACAGATCCTGCTAAAATGTTTGTATCTATCTTGAAGGTTCTCTCCAGGTACTGGAAGGAATTTTTATAATGAGTTTTCAAGGCCTTCAATCCCAACTATGAATAATGGGGAATAATGCTTCTTTCTTATAGAACACTTTCAAGTACTGGAAGGCTGCTATAGGTCTCCCTGAAGCCTGCTCTTCTCCAGTCTGAACAACTCCAACTCTTTCAGCCCACCTTCATAGGAGAGATGCTCCATTCTCCTGATCATTACTGTAGCCTTCCTCTGGACTCAGGCAATAAAGGAGTTGGACATGCTTCTTTTCTGATATAACTATAAGGAGAAAGATTTTAGAATATGGAGTGCAGGGAGAGTGGATTTATACTGCAGATAGAGGATGCGATGTAGGATAAAAGCAGTTACAGCAGTAGGTCTGTTTGAACCAGATTCTTGCACAGCTGTTTCTGGGTTGGCACAGGTAAATTGGATTTTAAGGGTCAATTCAAGCTCAAGAGATGTACTTTAGGCTTTTTCTTCCAGGTTAAGACTTCTCAATTTAGAGAAAGAATGTGGAGAACTCTAGGCAGAATCTTAGCAAGGGTCCCAGACAGACATCATATAAGAAGGAAATAATGTCCTGTATAAAGTCTGACTATAGAGGACTAAGGTTCATTAAAGAAAATAATTAAAGAAAATATTTTATTTTTTTGTTAATTTTATAACAAGAAAAAGGAGAAGATATTTTTTTGGTGTTTTTCACTTCAGAAATAAAAAACTAATATATGGTTCCATACCTGAGATATTAGACATTGGAATCTTTACATTGGTATTCAATGATGCCAGGAGCACTTTTACTTTATGCTCTTACTATGTAGCAATGCACTACCTTAGCTTTTCAAGGTAGTATTGGCTTGTCTGAGTGTGGTGGAGCATAAAATGTAGTCCAACTAGGATCTACAACTCATAGAAATGAGGAAGCATATGGGATCACTGAACTGATAGCAGATACTCATTTCATCATTTTTTTGTTTCAGCTTTTATCAAAGGAATTTTTGTAAAAACATATCTCATTTACTGGCCAAAATGACCTAACAGGTGGTACATTCAGGTGGTCTCTTTTGGAAGACACAGGAAAGTACATTTCTTTATCTTATGATAACGTTTGGGAGGATATCTCAGAGGAATTTTTGTTTCTACCTTATGAAATACTGCAGTTTTTTGATCTGTCTTGTATCAGATTAGAGTAAAAGCAAGCAAATGTGGGCAACTTCTCTTTAAGCCTGTTCCAAGTATGTACCATTCCAATGTTTCACTTCTAGCATTAAGCAAGATATATAAACATTTTGAAGACTTGATTTTTTTTAATTAAATTTTCATTGTCTGCCGTTCCGTTGTTACAGAAGAAAGTATATAGGCAGGGTTTTTAGAATGCTTGTAAAAAAGTTCTGAGGAAAGAATGTTCTCACATAGACGTTAAGGGAAAACACTTGAGCTAGAAAGTAACCTGTAGAACCAGAAAAATAAAAAGTAGTGGCCAATTTGAGGATGCAAAGAAAGCACTAAATCTTGAGTAGACAAGAAAGACAAAGAGTAAATAGTCAACACTTTGAGGGGAGCACACACCATGTAATTCCAGTGCTATGTCGATATGGACAGAGATAAAATGCTTTTCAGAGAAAGAGAATATTTTTGAACTAGCAGAAGCAAAGGTTATTTTGGGTGCTATCTTTGAAATGAAGGATTGTACAAGAAAACAGAAGAAGTAACTAAGAATATGACAATGACGAAGCACCCTTACTGTTAACTCCTATATTTTTTTTTTAACTTACTTATTTTTTCCCAGTCTTGTGGGAGAATAGCTAACAGATTTGAATAAAATCTGCAATTCCAGGAGAAGAAACAGTAAGACGTCCTTTAAATATAGACATTTTTTAATACTAAAGGAGATTACTGTAACTTACTGCCTGGGAAACATAACTTTGTGACCTCATAAACTGCAATAACAAACGTTAAAAGAGAAGAAATAAAATGTGCATCTTAAACTAAACATATAATAGCAGGAAATTATACAGTAAAAGTATTGTTTTAATGTTTGGGTGGTTTTTTGTTGTAGTGTAAATACAATTATTTTCAATCATAGATTGTGACTACAGTGTATTGACCAGGAGGATGTGGCATGAATATTGTGGAATATTTATGATTGATTCTCAAATGTTTTAAAAAAGAAAGAGTTACATGAAATAAGTGACTTCTAGCAATTATGCCTGCAAGAAACTGCATTATGATCAGCTAAGAGGAAAACAAAAAGTCTGCTTTAACTGTTAATTGCAGAAAATGTGTGAAGCAGGTGTGCAGTTCAAATAAAGACCAAGATTTTGGGCACAAGAAATAGCTAGAGAATAAAACTATAATTAAAGAAGAAACTCATAGATTTGGCAACTGAATTTCAGTTGTCCTATTTGCAGCTAATCTTTGCCAGAAGCTTTGATAAGTCAAATTATGCCATTCCTTTCAAAAGATTATTTACTTTAGAGTTTCTCTCCAAATCATAGTTAGAAACTGTTGTTATCCTGTTGATGCTATCATTTACCTAGTGTGTGTGCAGAAATATTGTCCTGTTTGATTTCAGAAAATTTGGTCAGTGAAATAAAGCTATGACAGTTGTCTAAACAAAACAACTGTCAGCTCATATCATAAGCTCCTTCTAAATAAAGTTCTGCATTGCTCCAAATTTGTTTTTCTTTAATGAGCCTAAGCCTTCCCACTGTCATTATTCATTCTTTCTAAAAACACTGGAAAATGCAGTGTTAGGTCAGTTACGACCTAACATGTCGTAAGGTGCATATTTTATTGATGTAAATAAATGAGATTCTACTCTACCCAAATGCTGGTGTTTTGATTTAATAGAAACAGTGTTTACCTAAAAAGTTGTCATTAGTGCAATGATTATTTTCCCTGGAGGCTCTGATGATAGACTGGAGGACCACTGCTAGGAACCTGTTTAGTATCTTCAGATTCATTGCGCAATTAAACTATTGGATTATGTAACATAAGGAATAAATAGTTAAAATGTTTGAAACTTTCTGTAGTTTGCCACAATATAGATATTTTTCCTTGCACTGAAAGAAGGAGGTTTGAAATTGCATTGTTTTCATGCTTGCATAAACGTTAATCCCTTTTGATAAAATTACAGTGTTAAACTCCATTATTACTAGGTATGAAATTAAAGTGAATCAGATACTTGCTATTATTTCAAACTAAAATCAAATAAAAATGTAGATATTATAGTGCTCAGAGCTACGAGAACTCTTGTAGGTGCTTTCCTGTGCTTTTGGTATAAGCTGTCCCTCTAGTTTTCTTCTTGGATATCAATACAATTGTAAATTCTATTTCCCTTCTTTCTGCCTTTAGGTGGTATCCAGTCTTCTCAACGGGAATTCATTTCAAAAAGGTCACTGACTTAATTAAATAGTTTTCAATGTTTATGCCCATACCTTTCTTTGAAAAATAGGTTTACCTTAACTAGGTATTCATCATTACAAATTAACTGGAAATATTAAATGCTATATCATTTCATGAGAAAAAGACGTGAAAAATGTGCTGTTACTGCTCTGGGGAGGAAAAATTTAAAAAAAAAGAAAAAAATAAAAAAGAGGGAATGTGCTGAATCAATGAGAAGGAAAAAGAAAAAAAACATCTGTGGCTGACATCCAAGGAACTTAGGTGACTCCCAGAGATCAATCTTCCCTCTGGTGGTTGGAAGCTAAACAGATAGGACAGATTATGAAAAATGTTCCCTTTCTCTTTAAAATATATATGTCACATATTTTTTAAAGTTAATAATGCTGGAATATTTGAATTTAAATTAAAAAAATTAAAAAGTCCATGCCTGCATCATTTTTCCCCACAGTTGCATCCATCTTGGAAAGAATTGTAGGCAAAACTGTGCTTCTAGCAAAGACATAAAACAGGAGATAAAATGGAGTTAATTTTGGAAATTATTACCCATTCAGAAGAGGAAATTAGTTATTGTAAGCCTACAGTCTGTGGTTGTTTCATTGTTTTTTGGGGTTTAAATAGGAAATAAACACATAGGCCATTCAAGCTCCCTGTCATTGAGAAATAAAATGAAATAAAGAGCGCAAAAACTCAGTGTGCCCATTGTCTCTTGTCCTGTTACTGAACATCACTGAAGAGTCTGGTTCTGTCATCTCTGCAAATGCCTTTCAGTTATTTATGTAAATTAATAAGGTCCATCTAAGCCCTTTCTTCTCTTTCTCAACTCCCTCCATTACTAGGTGGACTGATTGACAGGTCCTTCTTCTTCCCTTTCTTGAAAGTAAGAGTTGCTTTCCTCCAGTCTTTGCCATGATCAATCAAAGGTTATTGAGAATGGCCTGGGAATTACATTTGTCAGATCCTTCAGCACTTGTGGCAGCATACATCAGAGCCCACAGACTTACGTATGTTTGCTTAAGTACTGCCTTAAGGGTATATCTTCCTTGCTCCAGCAAATCTCTCTGGTCTCTAGGTTTTATGATTCCTGAAGGCTGGACTTGCTAGTGAAAGACTGAAGCAAAGAAGGCATTCAGCATCTCAGCCATGTATTCACATCCTTCTCCCCCATGATGGCCTGGCTAAATCAGCAGGTGTCCACACTCTTTGAATGAACTGAGGGAGAAGTATTTACACCACCAGCTGAGACACTCAAGTGACACAGCCATTTATGTAAAACAAAGACTAATCTCTGGTCCCCTTTATGTTGAGATGAAGTCAGCTTCTTTGCAGCAGCTGTGGTCAGTCACATATGGAGTTATTCTCTTTCACAGGCACATCCACTTTGCCTATCTCTGCTGAGCCATTTCCCATTTTGGGGATTTATTGGCCAGTCCCAAAAGAAGAAAACGATTTCTATACATTTGTAAAACAGAAAGAAATCTTTGCTAGATTACAGGCTTAAAAATTGCCAGATTATACACATAAAAAAAAAAAAAAATAGTTGCAATTACTAGTCAGGGCTCTGGCACTTTGAAACATCCTATTTCTAGAGTAAAAGCTTCTTCTTTGAAAATTCTTTATTTCACTAGTTTGATAAAGTACTAAGAATTAGTTTTCACTGTAGCAGAACAAGACAGCAGAAATTTCTTCTGACTTTTACTAAAATGTGAAACCATTGCTGTTGCACAGCAGTTGAGACATAAAACACATCTAATTTGCAGGTGATACAAAATGCTTTCAACAAATTTAATCCTCTGAAATTTATGATTCAAGTCAGATATGGATTTCAAATGAGAGAAATGGGTGGAAAATATATACAGATTAGAGGTAAACTACCTATTTAATTAAACCACCATCATAATGAAAAAAAAAAATAAAAAGCTAACACAATTTCCAAAGACTCTGAACACCAAACCAACCAACCAAACAAAAATATTCAGAACAAATAAACTTAATCTCTTCTCAAGTTGAGAAAGATATGCCTATGTATATAGGTTCTGATCACAGGAGCAAGTAGGGAGATAACTAATCATGACACATGTGCCATTCTGTGGCATTTAATTGCATAAATTTACTAAATCTCCTTCGATGGTTTTAATTATTTTGACTCTAGGTCAAGACAGAGGAACTAGATAATTGTTCCTGTGCTCATTTGCAGCTTGATTATTCTACTGACTAATGCTGCCATACAGCTGTGCATCACCGTATAGGTTGGGGCTGATAGAATACTAAGTACTAAGAGAAGCTAAACCTGACAAAGTAATCTTATCTCTTGCCCTTATGTTTTTACTCACCCTAGAAAACTAAGCATAATCCGACCTCTGGAGATAATTAAGAGAGGAGATTTAAGTTTATAATACAGTTTAAGCGATTTTCCATATTTTCTTACACCTGACTTCAGAATAATTACCATCAATTCACCATCATATGGAAGAAGAGTCAAGTCTAAAGTGATATGAGTGTAGAAAAAGGATCTTCCTGCAGGAGGATGAACACTACTAGCTTTCAATTATTTTCTTTTGTCAGAAATATTATCATGTTTGTCACCTCATTTTGCATAGTTAAATTTCTGTTTTCATTCAGCCATACAATTAAGATTGTGGAAAAAACATATTGCCATAAGTCACACTTTTGGTTTTGACACTACTAGCTGAAATAGTGGTGTGTGTTTTTTTAATTCATGCTGTCTACAATTGTTTTGGGATGTCTAAACTTTAATTGAAACACATCAAGGTTGGATGCCAAGACTACTAAAGGACTCTATTAAATTTATGGTTGATTAATCAGTCTGTTCCCAAAACGGGCTTAAAATCCCACTGGAGTTTTCTTCTTGTAGTGTCTTAAACAATATAAATTAATATAATATATTTGATTCTTATTTATAAATTGCTGAAACTGTTTTGTATTTCAAACTAAATTCTGCTTTACGATACATTTCTTACTCTAGGGCAAAATTTTAGCCATTTCCAGATCACAAGAGACAAAAGCTGATAGTTAAAGATCAGAAAAAAGATTATTAAATAGCAAAACAAATCCATATATTCTTAGACATAGACATCTTAGACAACTCTATCCAGTGTGAAGAGGAAACAAATTATTATTCTATTAATGTTTTTCCTTGCTTATATAGTTCCCTGTCAGTTCATAAACTGAAAAATATATGTTCTAGTCCTAGGAAGATATGTAATTGTGTTCAACTTTATGCATATGCATGACTAATTTAATTTGGACTCCTGTGTTTAGAATAAAATGAGTGCTAAAATATTATGGACTCCTGTTTATTAAAGGATGTGAGAACATAACACTCTCCTGGCTGAAATGGAAGACTTTGAAAAATAAATAAGTTAATGAAAAGTTGCATAGCTAGCTGAAGATTGATTGGATGATTTAAGCTTTCAAAAATTCAAATTAAAAAATAATCAAATTCAGCTAACCCTTGCTTCAGAGGGATTATAACATACTGATGCTTATTTCTAACTTCCTTAGACTAGTGTAGATATGTCTCTCACACAATCATATTACATACATTCAAATGATGAAAAAGACATTCAGAAACATATCCTTAATGTAACTTTGTGTTTCTTATATGAAAGAATCATGTTCGGTTCTCACCTTGTGGGCTTTTATCCATGGGTAAAGCAGAGTTGCATAGTATCAATTTAGTGACTCCCTGAAATTTTGCAACTTCCAGCTGTTAGTCCAGAACAGCAAACACTTCCCCATGGTTTTACATCATATGTCACAGTCCGAAGCAGATGTCTCAGATATTTGAATGTTTCAGATGGAACTAACAGCCTCATTTTAGGCTCTTGACATCCCAGCTGACAAATTACAAGAGATGAAAACTTCAATGTATGAGTTCAGGATTCATACTGTATAACTAGGTATCCCTAAACAATAATAGTTTGCAAGACTTCAAATGGTGAGATAAGTGTCCAGTCCTTCGCAGAGGCAGAGAAAGGACTCCTAGAATTGAGAAACTGGACAACAGATGAGAATTTGGATCAGATAATAAGAAAGAATAAAAGATTCTGGAGCAGGGGCAAAAAATCACCTACTGACTACTGATATTTGTAGATACATAATTCAACAAGAATGCACCTATTTCTTCTCCAAATCTTTGTCAGGAAAGACAAGAAACTTGGCAGCCTAAGATATTAAAAGGGGAACTAAAGATATCTCATTTTATTTTTTCTATCTTTAAAAAAAAATAAATTATTTTTAAGGAGGTTTTGTTTGTTTCTTTGCAGATTTTTTTACTACTTTTTTATTATTATTTATTTATTTTCTGCCAGGACTTCTCCTACATTGCTAAGTTCCATTTTTTCTATTTATGAATTTCTTCTATTGAGATAATAGTTCATATTTTATATTGTAAATTTGGGCTGTAACAGTTATTTCCCAAAAGATGCTCGTATTTCTGGAGTCTCAACAGTGTGTTTTGTACACAGTTCCTGCCCAGAGGAGTCTAGAGCCTGGCTGGGCTGAGACAAAACAATTTCAAGATCAAAGTAAAAGCCCTAATTGCAGCAGAAGCCTGGGGCTCTGGAAGAATTTGTCAGCAGCAGTAATGCAAATGTCCAGGGGTTGATTTGAAGACAAAAGAAGAAAAGGTTTATTAAGATGTAGATGCAGTTTACTCAACCAAAAAAAAAAAAAAGTATAGAAAAAACATGTTAAATTGTTCCAGCCCTACTTATTATTCAACATTTGCAATAAGCATATTGTTTCCCAAGAGTGTTCCATCAGCTGAGCTGTTCAAATGCATGCTTGTTGAATTTTTCACCATTAGGTTTTCTATCATGTGTGGAAAAACACTTCTTTATTCTGCAGTTCTTCTTTGAAATCTTTTAAAAAAGTTTATAGAAACTTCGACCACCTCTAGCTAGAGGTGTGATAATGATTAACGCAGTGCTCAGACCATGGCCTCTGTACTGCCTATAGCAGAAAAAGAAAAAAGAAAAGAAAAGAAAAGAAAAGAAAAGAAAAGAAAAGAAAAGAAAAGAAAAGAAAAGAAAAGAAAAGAAAAGAAAAGAAAAGAAAAGAAAAGAAAAGAAAAGAAAAGAAAAGAAAAGAAAAGAAAAGAAAAGAAAAGAAAAGAAGAAAAGAAAAGAAAGAAAAGAAAAGAAGAAAGAGAAAAAAGGCGAGACAGTAATTGCGATAAATACAATAAGGAATGCCTGTTCATGTATCTTTTCTTGCTGTTGTCTGTAAAATCATACAGATTAAATTACTTTAAATCACAGTTAAAATCAAAAATGAATTTGCAAAAAAATGAGGTATATGGGAGTATACATTATTAACTTTATTTCTATGCATCACTTTTGGGCCAGACATATGTATTGTTTTTTCTGTGGCCAGGTTTTGGTAGCAGTAAGGGGGGGCTGAGGGAGAGGCTTCTTCGAGAAGCTGCTGGAAGTTTCCCCCCCAGTGTCCAGGCTGGGCCCGCTGCTGACCAAGGCCGGGCCAATCAGTAGTTGGCAGAACGCCTCTGTGATAACATATTTAAGAAGGAAAAAAAAAAAAAAAAAGCTGGTAGGAGATGAAGATGGCTGCCGGAGAGGAGCAGGGTGAGAGTCTGTGAGCAACAACGCAGACACCAAGGGCAGTGCAGAAGGAGGGGGAGGAGATGCTCCTGGCGCCGGAGCTGAGATCCAGCTGCAGCCCGTGGTGCAGACCATGGTGAAGCAGCTGTGCCCCTGCAGCCCATGGAGGACCACAGGAGTGCAGAGATCCACCTGTAGCCCGTGGAGGAGCCACGCCGGAGCAGGTGGATGCTGGGGAAGGCTGTAGCCCGTGGGAGACCCAAGGTGGAGCTGGGTCCTGGCAGGGGACTGTAGCCTGTGGGGAGAGGAGCCCACTTGGAGTAGGATTCTCCTGTTAGGATGCGTGGCTCGTGGGGCCCACGCTGGAGCAGCCTGTGCCTGAGGGACTGCACCCTGTGGAATGTGAGCCATGTGGCAGCTGTGGGTGAAGGGCTGCTGCCCATGGGATGGACTCCCGCCGGAGCAGTTTGTGAGAGGAACTGTATCCTGTGAGGGGTGGACCCCATGGAATGTGGCTGGAAGGACTCCTCTCCCCAAGCAGCGGCTGAGAACAGCAGCTGACCACAGCAACACCTCCCCCCCACCTCGCCTTTTCCCTTGACCGCTGCGGGAGAATAGGTTGGATGTAAGAAGGAGGGAGTGGGGGTAAAAGGTGTCTCTTATTGTCTCTCACTCTTAGCTCTGATCTTGTTAGTAATAAACCTGACTATTATTCCCACATAGAGTCTTGTTTTGCCTGTGATGGAGATTAAGAAAGAATTTGTTGTAGTCCTTATCATAAATAAAGAAATCTCTCGTTATATTCTCCTCTATAGCTGGGCAAGGGGGAGTGAGAGAGTGGCTGTAGTGGGCCCCTGGCACTCAGCCATATCAAAGCAATTTTAAGCCACAAAAATATAAAAAAATTCAATTTTACGTATGATAATTTGACTCTCAGTGCAGAGAACTAATTTGCGTAAAATCAGCTTATAATCCAATATACAAATGGTACATCAAATTCAAAATACAAATTTGTCTAACAGTGGTTCCAAGATCTTTACATATTGTGCATTCTTCACTGAAGCACTGGAACAGAGTGCCTAGAGAAATGATCGAGTCACCATCCCTGGAAATGTTCAGGAAACAACTAGATGTGGCAGTTAATGCTATGGTTCAGATTAAAATACTGTTCAGTCAGAAGTTGTACTTGATCTTGGAGGCCTTTTACAATCTTAATGATTCTATGATTTTATTTTATGATTATTGGCAATGAGTTTAGCAAGTTGTTTGGATGAAATTCCTGTTTCAGTAATGTCACTGCAATTCCAATTCTACTGTTATCAACCCAATTGATTTATACCAAATGTCACATGAAAAGAGGAGATTTCCTCAACCCTTAGTGTGGGGAAATTTCCTCTACCATTAGTGTATGATTTGTCTGTCTGTGCCCCAGGAAAGCTGGAAACCTTGTGCACAACCAGTCTGTCAGTGTTCTGTTATGGAGACCCTTCAATCATAAGTCCTGCTTGATTTGGGGGCAATTACACTGACTTATTCAAGGACACACACCAACAGCATAAACGAGACCACTCGGCACGTATTCCCACTTTATTCAAGCGTGTTACCTGCTTGTGCCAACTCCTGGTACCCATGTAGGACTCGCACTATGGAATAACACTATTAATATAAAATTGTGATAGGTTACAGTTCAAAGAATGCCAGTGATAGTTTCTGATTGAAAAAGTGTATTTAAAACAATCTACAGACAAGTTCTAATCGTAATAAAAGTATTCAGTACCCATAGAGTATTGGTCTTACCCAATAGATGTCCCTATGGCAGGGTTCAGCCAGTGGACTGGTCCCAACAGTTATGATGGAGCATTCCCTAATTTTTCCCCTATTCTTGACTTACTGTTATACTATTTCTTTATGTTTAGATGGAACTTGAGTGACTTTAGTCATAAATACCTTTGTTGCTTATTGGTGCAAAATTCTCTCACTTCACTTTTAAAGATACAGTAAAAATTTAGAGCACAAGGGGAGGATGGTCTTACCTTGGAGGTGGGTAACTTTGGGATGGAGGTGTGATTTTATTCCAATTAGGATTTAATGAACCGAGTTCATCTGAGGAGAGAGATTTCAGCAATAGTTTTTGGCTGGAAAGAAGGGCATCTTCTCCTACTTCCCTTAGGTGTCAAGTACTCTGTGATTTTATCAACTGTAAAGTACCTGCAAGATCCTCTCCCTGTAATGATTTCTGAAGTGTCTTCACTCCACTTCATTCTCCATTCCATGACCCTTAGCTGGTGCTTACTATTGTGTGGGGAATCATCGTGGAGCATGCCAACCACATTCCATCCAGGGAGTAACAGCTGCATTTTACCCTATAATTTCCATACTGTTATAACGTCTGTTGGAATGTAAATATGACTTCTCACATTCCCCTGATTTTTACCCAAAACCATCTTTCTGCACTAGAACTGACTTTCAGACTCAGGCTCACACCTTGTTAAAAAACTGTTTACACCTTTTTATACATTACCATGAAATTACTACTAAAAATCTGACACAGTGTAATTTATAAACTGAAATGTCAGAAAAGAGAAGAATAAGAGTTAAAGCAAGTAAGAAGAGACCTACTCTTCATTTAATTGCAGTTCCCTCTAAAAGACTGGTATGTACCTGACCAATGTAGAATCCATTATACTCATGTGTCTGTAAGGAGGTCAAAGAGATTCTGCGACTCATGAGATCTAAGTGGTTAATTATGCACCTTTTCTGAGTCTCTCAGCAGAATTTTGTGGTATTTTTGTTTTGTCTAATGCACAAGTTGTAAAGTGCAAATGTGCTTACATTTCCTTTCAAGTGCTGCTGTATGCAGTAATAACAGATTTCTTTTTTGCGTTTGCACATACTGCTTGCTTACATTTCTCATAACCAAGCCACCCATGTTCTCAACCCCTGTTCTTCTCTCATTTGTCACATGATAACAATTGTTCAGTGGCCCAGAAAATCCACTGCCATGTGTTATACAAGAGAAATGTTAACAGGGAGAATCATGGATTTTAGAGTAATTGAATGACTGTTTGGAATATGGGATTAATTCAGGAGAATGGTAACTTTTGAATTCTGCTGTTTCCTTCTTTGGGCTATTAGGTAATGCACATGAGCAGTGCTGGCGGTCTCTGGTATTTTTACATGGAGATAACAGAACATATGACCTTTTTTTTAAGAAAATACTATTTTTGTGATGTGCTCAAATTACTATTGTGCATCTCCAAGGTGACTTTTAATGTAGTCCCTCACAGAGCTAGGTTATGTGCTGAAAAGAGTAGCTACTTAGAATGGGGCAGCATTTTCTCACCTGCTAGGGCGAGCTACTTGATACAATTTTTAACCTACAGCCATAAAATGAGGAATCTTCTGTAACAGAACTCGTGATATGTGTGAGCCTGGTTAGCAGAAACACTTTTCTCTTATTTTTGCACTCAGGACAAAAAGTGAAATATAAGCTAATAAAGCCTAGCAGTAGCTCAGCTGGAAAGTCTGAGGACTGGTTCAGGTAAGGAATCGGGATTCATTACCTCAGAGTTTGTAGTTCAGCAGAGTCTAAGTTTTGATTCAGATACAGATTTAGCCAAGTTTATGTGTTGCTTTGATAAATGTATAATAAATAAAGACACTAAGTAATGGATGTGGGTTTATTTTTTTGTTTTTAGTCTACTCTTGTTGTTGTGTGAAGCACTTTAGAAATAGAAGATACCTGAAGTATATGCATTTCACTTAGACATAATACTGAAAAAGTAACTGTAATATAATATCATACTCTATGGGTTGGCTCCCTTATAATTTTTTATTCATCTTTTCTTCATCTTTTCTTTCTATTTTATGTTTTTATATTGTCGTATTGTGAAACCTTTTCATTGTAGCAGATTAAAATAACCTACATTAGCGATGAGGTGAGGCAGGCTATTAATAAAAGGATGGTTTGGTGTATCAAGTGTATCAAAAACTGTAGATTTAGTGACCTCAAGTAAAGGACCTTCTCATTTCACTGGAATGCTTAACCATTTTCTCTACTGACCCTCTCTAATCCTCCCCCCGCAGCACTAGACCCTGCCTTTTGGAGTTATCAGGATGCAAGATGGGTGCATAAAGTCGTGGACATGTCACAGGTCATTCAGTCATTATGAAAGAATTAGTAGGAAAGGAGAAAAATAAACAATAAAATTCCAGAATATAGTAAGTCATGATTTTTCTTCTGTTTGTAAATTATTTTGGAATCTACCATGACGAAACAAATGGGGAAAGTGATAAAGGGCAATAATCACTGCTTAACACATTTGCTGTTCTTTGGTCTATTGTTCCCTTTGTTAGCTTGCAAGTACTTCATTAGGAATAGAAAATAAATGAAAAGCAGAACTGAAAACTCTGAAAAATATCCAAAGAATGGAAAAGGATGAAAAATATGACTTCAGATGTTTACAGTGAACTCCTATAAACTGTGCAGCAGTGTCTTAGTGCAACTCCCCATGCAAAAGGAACAAGTTCCAGGAACATAAGTGGGAAAAAAAATGTCCACAATGTAGAAAAAGGGTCAAAGGGTATTTATAATGACCAAATAATTATTAGAGAGGAAAAGTAAAGGGTATATGAAATTAGAATAACATCATAGTTTATTATGAACTTAGTGACATCGTTTAGATGGTTTAGAGGGTTTAGATGTTAGATTGGTGTTGGATAGGTTGTGAAGTTAGGTAAAAGGTTGGGCTTGATGATCACTGCAGACTTTTCCAACCTTGGTAATTCTGTGTGTAAAAGAGACAATAAATTTATTTAATTTATCCTCATCTCTTCTCTGAAAATATCAAATGTAATGATCCTTTCAATAAACTTTAGAAGGGATTTCTTTTCTATGTCTACTTGACTCATTATTTGCTGGTTTTGTCATTAGCAGGCAAGCAAAAATTAGGATAGAATAGAAATTTATTTAATAATTAAACATGCCAATTTCCCTATTAATCATAAACTCAACATTTACATACTTTGAGTTCTGTGAACAGTCACTGCCTTTCAGTCATTAGGAGCAACTGACTGCTTAGGACTCCCTTTTGACTTCAGGGAACAGTCAGATACGCAGTCAGACAGACGACATTCAACCAGATCACCTTAGAACTGTGGCAGTATTGAAAGGTTCTCCAAGTAATGCAACTTCTTTTATGAGTTACTAAAGAAGAATAACAACCACATAACAAAAAGGTGTGAGCTGGTGTGAACTATGAAGTTCATGATGGCTAGGCTTTGCGAACAAAGATATGAGAAGGGCACTACCCACGCTTGCTGCAAGCATGCTGATGGCCAAAAAGGCCAATGCAGGATAGGTAAGTTCATTGCAAAAACCACAGTGGAAAGTCTCCTCAGGTGGTAGTGACGAGGCATGGTTTTTTTCTGCGTTGTCTTTTCTCATCAAGACTGATTCTACGTGCATTCTCAAAAGAGGCAGCAGCATTATGGATGGTGTGTCTCCATGTCTCTTGATTGGAGGCCAGAGTGGACCACTGATGGCAGTCAATATGACCAACACTGAGATGTTGTTTCAGGGAGTCCTTGTATCTCCTCTTTGGGGCTCCTCTGTTGCGGCAGCCGGTGGTGAGTTCACCATAGAGCACAATCTTAGGGAGGCGATGATCCTCCATCCTGGAGACATGCCCTGCCCAGGGCAGCTGCGTCCTTAGCAACATGGCCTCAATACTGGTGACCCCTGCCTGTTCAAGGACAGTAACATTAGTCACGTAGTCAGTCCAGTGGATGCTTAAGATTGTACGGAGGCAGCGCTGATGGAAGCGTTCGAGGAGTCACAGGGGATGACGGTAGATGACCCATGATTCAGACCCATATAAAAGAACAGAAAGTACAATGGCTCAGTAAACACTAATCTTTGGACTTTTCTTCAAATGTTTATTGCACCAAACTCTTTTATGGAGTTGTCCAAAGGCTCTGTATGCCTCTGGTGACCTGTTGTCTATCTCTTTGTCAATCTTACCATCCGAGGAAATGATACTTCCTAGATAGTTAAACTGCTGGACTGACTTAAGCTCTGACTTGCCTATGGTGATGTGGGGATGATGGAAGACTTCCTGAGGTGCAGGTTGGTAAAGAACTTCTGTCTTCTTCAAGCTGACTTCCAGCCTGAAGAGCTCAGCAGCCTCTGCAAAGCAGGATGTTAAGCGCTGCAGAGCTGCTTCTGTGTGAGCAACGAGGGCAGCATCTTCAGCGAAAAGCAGCTCGTGGACAAGGTGATTTAGGGTCTTGATGTGGGCCTTCAGTCGCCTTAGGTTGAATAGGCTCCCATCAGTACAATACTGGATGTAAATGCTGTTGTCATCATCGAGGTCTGCTGTGGCCCTTTGGAGCATCATGCTGAAGAAAATGGTGAATAGAGTTGGTGCGAGAAAGCAACCTTGTTTCACACCGTTAGCTATTGAGAAGGGCTCAGAGAGTGCATCGCCATATCTGACTTGGCCACATCGATTCTCATGTAGGATAATCATTTTGAGGAATTTTGGAGGACATCCAATTCGTTCCAAGATCCACCACAGGCTTTTTCTGCTTTTCTGTGTCAAAGGTTTTGATGAAGTCAATGAAAGTTACAGAGTGCTTTATTCTGTTCTGTTACACTTCTCTTGCAGCTGTATATCAACTTAACCCATCCATAAAGGGATTGTATCTGTCTTGTAAGACATAAAAAGCTACTGGTCTTTGAATTAGATTTTTGACTGCTGCCTACTAAACTGTTCTAGTGTATATATTTGATAACTGACATCCTGCAAAGTAAAATAACGTACAATTAAAAAATTTAAATTATATAAAATAATAGTAATTTTAAAGAAATCGAAACCGCAAGTCTTTCACGTATGCTAAAAAGAAATTTAAAACTTTGGAAAATATTTAGAAACATTGTTTTTCTTTAGTTTGGTAATGGTAATGGATGCCATTTTAATTCTTATTGATTCTGATTTAAGATATAGCTTAGCTTAATGGAAAAAGACTGTGGGAAAAGAAATCTGGTTAGATAAATTGTTCTCCCTAGTTAGGAGGTTTGCCTGTGTGTGGCAAATTAGCCAGGAAACCGAAAAGCTTCTCTTAGGCTAATGTTCATTGCTTCCCTGTAAAACACATGATCCTGGGACAAGAACTATTGTAAACTTCTGTGTTTGCACAGAAAAACAGGAGTTTGGCTGAAGATTGGTGTTACGACAGTGCAAATAAGAAGTCTCACAGCTATTGCAATCAATCATATTTACTCTGAGATAAGTGAATTTAGTCGGTGCCATTAACTCAGAACTTGTAAGCGTAGAAAGTTGAATTTTGCTGCCAGAAAGCTGGAAAATGGGAGATTGAGTGTTAGGGAGAAAGAGACCTAGGAAAATTATTATTTTGACTTCTCTTGATCTGTAGAAAAAGGAAAACGGTTGTATCTTAGCATGCCTACTAAAATATCAACAACCCAAACTTTCCTCCTTGATGGTACAGGATTTTGCAGACTTCCGATACTAGGCAGGGAGCATGGGAAATAAAAGGAACATTGTTGTCTTCAGGCATTTGCTGTTTCAGTAACTTCTTACTGTGCCTGATGTCACGCCAGATCTGACTGATCATCCAGGTGTTTGTGGATAATAAAGAAATTTAATAGGAAAATAGGCAGTGTCCCTGCCTTCTCTCTAAGAAAGCCTACTAGGATTCTATTAAATGTGCAAAAATGCTTTTTGTTCCTTCAGCAATCAGCCTAAATGTCTGGGGCATTACACAGGACAGGTTGAAGAAACCTACACTAGAGTTCGTTAGATCAGCTAGATATAGGGGCTTTGTGCACAATTGTTATTCACTCAACATTTCTTAGAATCTTTCTTTCTAAAGCAGTTTGTGAGTTTTCTGCATTAGCTTTTCTTTTCTGAGTAATTAAAAGCTTTTATAATTTTCAGTATTCACTCTGAAAACTTTCTTGCAACACATAGCCTAAGAACAGAAAAATACATTGTGGCTCTTACATCTAAATAAACCTTCCACCGTTGTAATATTTGAAATGAAAGCAAATAACAAGACAGGAGTTTTAGTAAGAAAGGCTTTTTTAGTTGTTTTTGTTTGTGTGTGTGTTTGTTTTTTGATAATGCAAGAGCAATAAAAATAGCAATAGAAATTGGTTTCAAATGTTGACAAAAAAAGATTTGCTTGCATGGAGACATCCTATACTAACGTTTTCTGCTAACTACTGATAGATTTGAGTAAGTTATTTCAGACTATGGCAGAGTCTGGGAAAAGTACTATGCATAATCACTTAACTCTTACATTACCAGAGGAAAGGTGTCTTCACATCTTGTAGAATAGGCATGCAACCAGCTCTATAAAGCTGTCTTTAACTGATGTAATTTTGCTCAAATCACTGAAATTATTTTAGTTTGTTGAGCAAAGCCCCTCTCTTCTGTACTTTGCAGGAGTAAAGTGAGGGTTATATTGTTTATTAGCCTCAAGGTGCACAGATATTACAGACGAAGAGGACAGTTATTCCTGTTGGTACTCAATTAGCCCTGCAATTAGGTAAATGACTTGTCTTTCCATAGAATATTCCTCAGTAGTTGCAGAATTCTTGTCTGCTATTTCTATTTAAACTATTTTATCAGGTCTAGCTAACCTCATAGGTCTTATAGACAAAGGAGCCAAACACTTGTTTCCCCATATTTAATCTTCCTTTTCTTTGCATTTTGTCTCATTTTTCCAATTTCTTTCTACAGAGGAAACTATCCTCAGGCAGATAATTCCTACCTCTCTTAAATTCAATCCCAAATCTCAGGCTCTGCATTTTGTTAACAAATTCTGTGATGGTTTAAGACCACTGTTTTCACTAGGGGCGCGCTCAACAGTGACGAGAAGACTGAACAGAATTTGAACAACAGGGAAACAGTTTATTCGCCTGGAGCTCAAATAAAGAAAACAAAAAATTTAAGGGCACCCCAGACTTAACACAGAGATTACACCCGACAAAAAACCACACAAAAAGGGAAAAGGAAAAAAAAGAGAATAAGGGAACTGCTTTTCAAAGGCCAGGCAGGCTGGCCAAGGAAAAGCAGAGGGAAAGGAAAGCCGCTCCTTGTAGTTCGCAGGGTGATCTTAGTAAAAACTCGAGCCACGGGAGACAGGTTTTCGTCCAGGAAGCCATTTAATGAGAGAACTCACAGCTTTTTATACATTTTAGAAACCTGCGCGTTAACATTTCATTGGCAGATACACTTGTTGTTAAACATTTCATTGATCAAAGTCAAGCATTACACAATCTTGTTTTGAGAACTTTCACTATATTTTAGAAATATTTGAGATTAGTTTGTGTTCAAAACATGTTTTTCCAAGAGACACCTGCTTGGAAAAACATGTTTTTGTGAAACTGCTTGTTATGGGAAAGAAATTTGTCTTTGCTCAACAAACTCCAAGACTACCGTGTTGCGGCCTCAAACTGCTGCAGAGACCATAGCTACATTTTGAGAAAGTTTCACCATTGATTTGGTATAGCCACATTCCTAGGTGTTTTTCAGTTAGCAGATGTTCTTTGTTTATCTTTAGCTTGCCTGCTTGAGCTTCTGTGAGAAACAAAAACCTCTCAGGCTAAATTTGGATTTTGCTAGACACAGAGGTACTTATGCTAACTTTGAAACTCTCAAAATTCAGGCCCCAAAGCCTAGCTTTCAAAAATATATCACCAAAGCTCCTCTCTCTCTCTCTCTCTCTCTCTGGTGGTAGTCACTCCCAGTCCTTCAAGTCTCTGCAAAAACACAACACAGTGAAAGGCACCCCCCCCAACCCAGGGATACTATTTGGGGAAGCTTTCCACTTGTGATTGTGCTGGCTTGGCTCTGGTGCCGATGGAGGTGGGCGGAGTCAAGTCGCGGGGCCTGGAAGTCAGGAGAAGAGGGGCCGTGCTGCTGCTCCCCAGCTCACAGGAAGCCGAAGAGAGGGAGGGTTTCTGCTTTCAGGCTTTTTAAGCCCTCCAAGTCCTGCGAGAATCTCGCCATCTTCCTCCTGGCTTCGCCTCCTTGGATTGGCCAGCTGTCTGGGCTCCACCTCCCTTTTCGAGATCTTCGTTACCAGCAAAATGGTGGTTCCCGCTAAAACCGCGAGCCTGCCACTTGGTGGCGCCATTCCTTTTTTACCAGCTGCGGGCTGGCTGCAGCCTTCCCAGGCCACCCACTGTCCGCGGGAACCCCCAAAAGGGGTCCCCGAGGCCACCAGGGCTGCAGGAGCTGCCCAGAGCAGCTGCTGTGCCCACACCGCTGCGTGGGGGCCACCCCTGGGGCTGCTGGGACCGTAGGATCGCTTGCTGGGCTCCCTCATGGTGGCGTGGGGGGCCGGCGTGGCTGCTGGGGCACTCCTGATATTGCTGCCCCGTGGCCGCAGGCACCAGGGCACCGCCAGCAAGGAACAACCAGCGGGTGTCTGCGCCGGGGCACACTACCCTCAGCAGCTGCCCCCGCTGCTGCCAGAGCCCACCGCGGGCACCAGGGACCAAAGCCAGCTGCTGCCCAAGGCGGGAACAGAGAGCGGTGCTGCGACTGTCTCTCCCTGGTGCCACGACTACGCCCTGAGCACACTCCGCGCCTGTCCCTTTCCCGGCACTGCCGCCGTGACCCGGCAGCCGGCTGCAGTTGGGCTAAGCTCCTCTGTGCTGTGAAAACTTGAGGTGCTACCGATCCGTGTCTCCGCTGCTGCGAAGGGATTTGCGTCTCCACCGCCACTCCGAACTCCCGGTGAGTTCCTGCCNGCCCCGTGGCCGCAGGCACCAGGGCACCGCCAGCAAGGAACAACCAGCGGGTGTCTGCGCCGGGGCACACTACCCTCAGCAGCTGCCCCCGCTGCTGCCAGAGCCCACCGCGGGCACCAGGGACCAAAGCCAGCTGCTGCCCAAGGCGGGAACAGAGAGCGGTGCTGCGACTGTCTCTCCCTGGTGCCACGACTACGCCCTGAGCACACTCCGCGCCTGTCCCTTTCCCGGCACTGCCGCCGTGACCCGGCAGCCGGCTGCAGTTGGGCTAAGCTCCTCTGTGCTGTGAAAACTTGAGGTGCTACCGATCCGTGTCTCCGCTGCTGCGAAGGGATTTGCGTCTCCACCGCCACTCCGAACTCCCGGTGAGTTCCTGCCGAGAAAACTGTGGGGAGACAGCTGAGGTGGCCCTGTCGCCTCCCCCGAGTGAGAGAGAGAGAGCGGGCACCCTGTACCCTCCCCTCCAGCCAGCCCCGAAGGGCAAGGTGCGGGGGAAGAGCGAGGGAAGGCTGTAAGGAGACAGCTGGGATGACCCCTGCTGCCTCCCCCAAGCAAGAAACCAAGCAGGAGGGGGGAGAGAGACTGGGCAAAAACACAGGGCTGCCTCAGCCCCCTTGCCCCAGCCCGGGGGCAAAAAATAGGTGTGAAGAGCCTGAGCTTTTAAGGAAAAAAAACAAACAAACCAGGATTTACAGAATCAGGAGCCAGTGAACAGTTTAAAACGAAGCACCCCTTTCCTCCCCCCTCCCTCCAAGAACCCAGCACTCCTCACCTCCCTCTCCCAAACCTCCACAACTTTGGTTTGCCAGAACCAGTGTTTCAGCATAATTTGAGAGAAGCTTTAGCTGATCTATGAGATCGACTATATGAAGTTGGTCTAGTTAAACTGGTGGCCTAGTGGTTTGGTCTCTGTCAAACACCGAAACAATATTGAATATTTCAGGATATAACTCTATTCTGATCATCATATTTTTCACAAGGAATTAACATCATATTTGCTTGCAGTCATAGAATGTTTGAGTCATTAAGGTTGGAGAAGACCTCTAAGGTCATCAAGTTCAACTGTTAACCCAGAACCGCCATGTTCACCAATAAAAAGTATCCCCAAGTGCTGCATCCATATGTTTTATGAACACTTTCGAGATGGTGAAATCTCTTCCCTGGGCAATCTGTTCCAAGGCCCAATGACTGTTTCAATGTAAATTTCTTCCCTAATATCCAGTCTAAAACTTCCCTGGTTCAGCTTGTCGTCCTGTCACCTGGGGGAAGAGACCAATCCACACCTTCCTACAACCCGCTTTCAGGTAATTGTAGTGAGTGATATCTCCCCTAAGCCTTCTTTTCTCCACGTTAAACAAGTCTGCTCCCTCAGCTGCTCCTCATAAGATTTGCACTCCAGACACTTCTCCAGCTCCTTTACCCTTCTGACACACTCCTGCACATCAATATCTTTCTTGTAGTGAATGGCCCAAAACTGAACACAGGATTCAAGGTGCAACCTCATCAGTGCAGGATACGGGGAGCAATCACTGTCTCGCAGTCCTGCCAGCCACAATATGTCTGGTACAAGTCAGGATGCTGTTGGCCTTCTTGGTCACCTGAGATGTTTTTTACAATGCAAAAATATTTTACATATCTGTGAAGAGTTCTATTTTTCTTCATTTCTGTTATTCATGTAACTTGATGTTGAAAGGCCAACCCTTGCCCAAATTAATTGCCACATTACCATTGTCAACTCTGATTCTGTGCATTGGAAACAATCTTCATGACTTTATAACAATTTCATGAGAACACTTATGAAGGGATTTTATCTGTAAAGGAGCTTCAGGGCATACCTTTCTACAAAATTTAGCTGTAGATATAATTTCTGGATATCATAGATATAATTTTTTGTTCAGTCATATCAAATTGCACTAGAGTCCAATTACTACTTTTTACCTTGGCTAGTTATATGACAAATCATACTAAAATTGCTGTTTCATATAATGTACTTTTTTACATAAATAATCAAAAATAGTTAACTATCTTCCTTGCTAAACTTAATGTTTATCTGTAGCATTGCTTAACAGAAAGAGTGTACCATAACATCCATTAGCGGGACTTTTTCAAGAGTGCTTGTAGGAACTACTCTTACAATGTTTCCTACAATTCTTTTATCTGGACTAAAATAATATGTTGTTTGTTTTGTTTTGTTTTGTTTTTTAATTCCAATTCAACAATAAGATCATTCTGTTTTTTTGAAGGATGTCAATGTATCGACACAGCTTAATTTCTCCACCCTTCATTTTCTGATTGAATTTCTGGAGAACTAAATTGTCCCAAATGTCAATACCATATTTTCAAAAGTTATGGATCCTGTGCACGCTAAAACCCCTAAAATATTTAAATCCCACGAGCGTCATAAATCCTCTACTTTAAGTTTTTCTCTATCCAAGTGCAAGATTTTTCCAACACATCTTGCTATTCTTTTAAAAATTAGTCTGCTGCTTATGGAAAATCTACAGGAAGACAAAAAAGATGTCATTAGATACAACTGCCAACCTCCCTTCTGTTCTATATGGACCCATTCAAATGTGATATTAATCATCTCTGTACCTTTGTGTCTCCAAAGGTAGACTGTTCACTGCTGTAAATATCTGTAAACGCCATTCTTGGCTGGTGACCTTTTAGTACCGTGAAGATAAACAAAATGTCTGAAAATCTTTCTGTGGAGTCCTTTTATTATACAAAGTGCACACCCACAATTATATCTTTAGTTCATATTTTTAGTTTTGCTAAGCACATCATAATTGTTAACAGTAGTGTTTCATTGCAGAGTGACTTGACTTTATGAAAATAAAACAAAGGCAAGCCTCAGCTACACATGAAACAGAGATTAATGACTTTGAAGAGGAAGACATTCTAGCTGAAGAATTTTAATAAACTGTTGTAATGTCTTTGTAGTTCTGCAGTCAATTGCAGTGAATTAGCTGGAATTACTTTATGCTTTGTGATTTGCATCATGAAAGATGAAAATGTGAGAGAAATTGATACACTTTATATTTTCTCGAGGCAGTTTTCTTCTAACATATTCGTAGTTATGATCACATATTAGAGAAATACACTTCACCCTGTCCCTTGAAAATAGTACAGCTTCATGGTAAGCTTTACTTTTCTTTTGTTTACAAGGAAGCTCATATACACAGAAAGAAATATTCATCCCTTTGGGAAGTTCAAACACAAGGGCCTTGTTCTTCACTAAAGCTCCAAAATTTTAATAAAATATATCCAGCACAAGCTTGACCTGTATCCCATGATTTTTGTTTCTGTTTTTGATGTAAATATCATTGTGGGTTTTTTGCGTTTTTGTTTTTGTTTTTTTTTAAATAATCATATAAAATGGTAAAAGTCACAGCTTAATTTTATTATCATCAGTTTCCAGATTTTATCAGAGTTCTCTCCACAAAAAGACTAGGCCCAGACTTAGTCTACAAACATATGCATAAAGTGTTGGATGAATATCACTAAAGGTAGCAGGAATATTGACATTTATTATTATTATATATTATATATATTATGTAAAATATATTAATAATTATAATTATTGTAATATATTATAATATAATGTATTATTATATATGATTATATATTCTTTATAAGAATGAAGAAAAATGCAGTTTCTAAGATTAAAAGAGGAAATGTAGGTTAGTAAACAACATACTTTTTCTTTGTGTGTAAAGATAGTTTATGAAGGAAGTTCCCAGCTCCAGTAAGAAGACAGACATTCCTGGATTAAGATTTACATTCCTTTCAATTTTTCTAAAAAAGATTTTGTCAAGATGCACTGTAAAACCCAAAATTCTGGTTTATAAATTCATACTTAACACACAGACTCTTTCAATTGTTCTGATATTTTACATTTGCATCATTTTTATGAACCATTTACTCAAGAGCTTCTTTCACCACAAGTAGTAAGGTCAGGGGCATTTTATTTGTATAGCAGAGACATGAAAAACGGCTGAGGTGTGTGGAATAGGAGTGTGTTAAACTTGTTTTGCCACCAAAACAAAGATAATATATTACTCACAAAAGAATAGAAGGTATGAAGGCTAAGGTTATAGTTTCTTTCTTTCTGAGATTTTACTCTAGAACTTGCCCCAGTAATTAAATTTACCAGTTGCAAATTGCTCTGAGAACCAATGAAAAGAAATAAAAAGTCTACTGTTAGCTGTTGATCTCAGCATATGCAACTTTACATACAAAGGTTCAGATGAGTATTTTTTACAACATATAGCTTTCATATTTCCTTTCATATTTCCCTTTTGTGTTTTTTTTTGTCTTTATAGTTTATCCCTCTAAATACTCCAGTCAAATGATTATTGTCATCTCTTTATCTCATGACAGCACCGGCAGATATAGTCAGTCATAGTGTCAGGAAAGAAACTTCATAATTTTTCTGTGTGACCACAGAACTTCAAACATTTTCAATGCCAACATTGAATTCTTCATCATAAAATTTCTATTAAAAAGCACTGCTATAGATAACAATATATGCTGCAGCTGAAGTAAAATAAAAATTTTCTTCCAACATTTTCAACCTAAATTTTGTGAGGTGAGGAGTGTACAAGGTTAGAAACTGAATGTTCATTTGTAGAAGGCAAAATTTCCTTTAAGATGAAAGAGAAATCCCTACAGCTGGATGCAACACTCTCACAAGAACAGAGTAGAGGGGCAGAATCACCACCCTTGATCTGGCCATATTGCTTTTGATTCAGCCCAGGAAACAATTGTCTTTCTGGACTGCAAGAGCACACTGCTGGTTCATGTTAGTCTCTAATCCAGCAGTCACCCCAAGAACTTCTTGACAGAGTGCCCTCAATCTGTTCATCCCTCAGCCTGTATTTGTACCTAGGACTGCCCCAAATCAGGTGCAGCACTTTGCACTTGGTATTGTTAAGCCTTGTGATATTCCCATGGGCCCACTTCTCAAGCTTGTCCGGACCTCTCGAGATGGCATCCCATGCTTCAGGCATGTTAATGGCACCACTTAGCTTGGTGTCATCTGCAAATTTGCTGAGGGTGCACTCAATCCCTTAATTTATGTCCTTAATGAAGACATTAAATAACACTGGTCCTCATATGGACCCCTGAGGGATGCCACTTGTCACTGGGGTCCACAGAGACTGCAACAAAGCCATGTTTGTACTTGTAATTTTATGGCTGGAAGGACTGAATTATTTATACATTTTTAACTTTAGTTTTTACATTACCTATTCAGTAATTTTTGAAAATACACTAAGCATTTGTCACTTAGTCTTATTCTATTCCTAATATGAAAAGTGACTTTAAAGAGAAGCTATGCACATACATGGCCACTTTACTGTAGAAGAGCAATACAGAAGTAAGATTAACCTAAGACTTAAATGCATGGTTTACATATCAGTAAAAAGCATTTTTAAGCATATATATTGATCAGATATTAGTAGCTTTCTCAAAAGTTTATTTTCTTCATTATGCGTCTGACTTTTGAGAAATGTCATTTTTAAACATGAAACAGAACTTATCCATTTTTAATTTTCAACTATGTATAGTTTAGCTAAGCAAAAGCTGGAGCTTGTGGCTTCACCGTAGTTTACAGAGGAAAAGACGTGTAATTTAGTGTTTAGAAAATGATAATACCTTGGTGAATATATGTCGAGATCCACAACTCAGTGTCTTTTCTAAGCTTATAAGAGAGCCTTAAGCCATTCATTTCTTCAATTCTTACAATGAAATTTCAGAAAGAAATTAAACAATGGAAAGCATTATGAAGTATGGCCATGTCCTGCACAAACAAAATAATATGTGACTGGAGGAAAATGATTAGGAAAAAAAATCCATACACCAGCTGCAAAGGCTGATATGTCGGTATATGTACTAAATGAGGGGAAACACATGTCACAGGTTGTACTGCTTTCATGAAGTGCAGAATTACTTTATTCTTTACCTTTTTTTTTTTTTTTT
>VXBA01005585.1:32703-47514 GCA_013399895.1 Serilophus lunatus | reverse complement strand
TTTTTTTTTTTTTTTAAAACAGACTTCAAAATCAAAAGCTGATCCATAAAGGATATTTCTTGAATGAGAGTTTAAGTAAAACTGAAAAGCTGTAACTGTTGTTTATTGTTATAAAATAACTTGCTCAACTCCTCTAATTCAATGTGTCATATGAATTGTGGTTAAATAACCATAGCTTATTTTGAAACACAAATTAATTATCTATTACAAGCATGCTATTACTTATCTCTTTCAAAGTCTCATTAGTATGCAAATGACTCTAATTAGGTCACTGTCAGACAATATTTGTGTAGAGTCACTTTCCAAGGTTTAATGTGATGATTTTGGTTCCTAAATATTCATAAACAGGGCTTCCAAAATCAGCTTTACTTAATAGGGATCATTCTGGAAGTCTCATTATTTCAGTGGAATTAATCTCAAATGGCAAAGAAGAAAAAAGTATGAGTTTCTTCTTTTTTTTTCCTCAAAAGATGATATCTTCCAATTTTCACACACAGTATTAGCAGATTAGAGAAACACTATTATATTTTTAATAAGAATTTAAATTTAAAAGTCTTGCAATATAAAACTGGATATGTTGTCTTTGATCTCTTGTTTTTCAAGTATGCCTTGATAAAGAGGTGAAGACAAGAAAGAGAAAACTTTATGTGCCATGAAGAAAGTCTGATACACTTAAAAATAGGTGCTACAGAGAAAAATAATCATGTGCAATTGTAAATATATAATTATTCATTCCATTAATCTATATAACCTTTAGCATATGGCACTTTGATGACATTTTAAAGTTGTGTATAAAGACAGGAAGGAAGACAGGATAAGAAATACTTATGAATCAAAGAAAAATATCATCAGAAAAAGAGTTTCAAAATTTAAAACTTTGTGATAATACCTTGCAAATATAGAAAGCAAACATTTTCTTGTCCTTCTGAAAAGAGAGGGGAGAAGGCAAAGAGAAGAGAGAAAATTAAATTCTTTTACTGTTCAGTTTCTGGTTATACCATGATTTAGAACAACGTAAAAATCAATTTAGAAAAACATTTTATAAAGGAGAATTTTTCACCATTTGTAGAATTTTTCTTGGGTAGGATTAACTTTCTCCACAGTGGCTAGTGTTGAGCTGTGTTTTGGATTTGTGCTGAATACTGGGTTGACAATATAGAGACATTTTTGTTATTGCTGAGCAGTGCTTACACAAGGTCTTTTTTGCTTTTTGCACTGCCAGGCTAGCGAGGAAGTTGGTGGTGCATGGATGATTTGGGAGGAAATAGAGCCATAACAGATGACCAAACTGACCAGTGGCATATTCCAGATCATGACATTGTGCTCCGCATATAAAGCTGGGGGAAATAAGAAGGAAAGGGACACATTTGGAATGATGGTATTTGTCTTCCCAAGTAATCCTTACACGTGATGGGGCCCTGCCTCTTGGGGATGACATGGAAAATGGTGAATCAATTCTTTGCTTTGTTTGCTTTACTTTTCCCATTAAACTGTCTTTATTTCAGCCCATGGGTTTTCTGGCTTTTACCCCTCCAAATCTCGCCCCTATCCCATAGGTGGGGTAGTGAACAAGTGTCTGTGTGATGGTTGGTTGCTGGCTGGGGTGAAACCCAGGCAAAACCAAGGAAATAATAACTTTAAATTCACTGCTATTCTGTGAAGCCTAATTAAAGTTCTCGGTTTAGATTGATTCTCCAAATATTTTTGATTCAGTACCATGTGGAAACTAAAACCCCTTCTTCCTATAAATTATATGGACAGTTACTACCATTCCTACAGTTTCCAACTGGATTAGGTGCACAGATAGAGAATTACATTGAAATAGTACAGTGCTCAACTCATTTTTTTAAGATAATTTGAAGAAATTTAGTAAAAATTACCTTTGAAGCTAAATGTTATGGTAAAACAAAGCATTTAAAATACTATTTGAAGGTGAATACCTTTCTATGGAAAGTTTCAAAACCTTAAATATAAGTTATTTGAAATATCTTGCAGTATTAATCATAATATTTTTTATTTAGATAACATAGTCACAAAATCACAGGATATTTACAGTTGTGCCATAATTTGTATGATGATGTCTTTTTACTCAGTAATTTAATTTTCTTTTTCTTTTTATGTGTAGGCAGATATTGAAAACCTTCAGGACCTTCCTGATATGCAACTTTGTGGTTTCAATCACATTGAAAAAACAACTGTCATTCCACATTTTCCTTGTGCTTCATAGTTTATGGCACATAAGTGGTCATACTGGACACCCAGTGAAATTTGATCTGTCAGAAGGAGGTTGCACTTACGCTTGTTGGTGAAGTCTATTGGCTGACCAAACCCAACAGTAAGGGTTGAAATGACAAGGGGGTGAGAGACAGCCTTTATCAGCAGCCTTTCTCTTCATCATGGGAAGAGAAACACACATGAACAATCATCTGTCTTATTTGATCACATGTCAAATGTAACCTAACCGATCAAGTAAAAGTATTTTAATTTTGAAATGTTTCATAAAACAGTAGGAGGTCCTGGAAATTATTATTTGCTGTTTTACTCAGAGTTATCCTTCTGATTTTTAGGCACACTGAAAATGTACTGATTAGTTTGTTCACAGTTATGTAACTGTGAGGGGTCGCCTATATTTCTCTCTCCCTTTCACCTAAGTAGCACTTTGCTGTTTCTCTAGGAGATGGATCTGCCTCTTTGGAAATAAAGAGTTTAGACAGCTAAGTGAAAATTGAGCAATACTGCATTAGTGCCTTATTATTAAAAATATTAGAGTTTGGACACAGTGAATGAACATTCTGTCATTGAAATTACAAAGGGAAAAGATTAGAGGATTAACATGGAAAGAAATTTAATCTTAAAACCCTTCTTTAAATCTTACATCAAGTCCCAGAGGAGAGAATGAAAGATAGAGGCAAAGAAACCGTGAAGGAGATATGGCCAAAAGAACAACTTTATTTTCACTATTGGCTTGTTTGTTGTTGGATTTTTTTTTTTTCAACTAGACTTTGTGATGCTTTAGTTTTTATGCCAGGAAAGTGTAATTTTTAGTATATTACATGCTTATGGACTCTGGGAACCAGCAGCCTTAATGATGTGTAGCATTTAGAAACTTCTATGTGATATTTCTACAGCATCTGTAGCTAGCATTTTCCTATGAAGTGAAAAAATTATCTGCAGGTTTTGTTTGGTCCATTTCTTAAACTATTTTGCATTTGCCAATATTAGGAAGATGTTAGAATTATATTTTTCTGCTGTCAGTGTTTTTATATATGAAAGGTATGTACACATTGATTAGGTGACTTCTACTTCCCATACTAACATCATGATTGAGATGAGGGTCTCCTAGTCATTCATACAACTCATGCAGTATTTTATGCTCTTTTGACATTTCACATTCCTTGAAATCTTCTTTGGATTATGCGATTTGCTTTCTGGATTATCTCAATTTTCCTGAATAGCCATTCTAGAAGTCCAACAGTCTTTTTATTTTCTATAAGTGAAAATGTGATCTTTAGCAGACAATTGAGTCTTGGAAAGATGTAAGCAAGCTTTGCATCACACAGCTCTTCATGCAAGAACTCATTTCAAAGCAGAACAAATTTAACCTTTTTTTTTTCTATTTTGTTTTCCTTTTTCTTATTTTTCTGTACCTTTCCCATGGTGGCATTTATTTTAGACTGTGTTCCAGTCTAAACAGTCTAAGCATTATTGTGTAAATAAACAGTAATCTATCTATTTGCCTTTTTTTTAGGACAAAAGTAGGAAATATTATTAATCATTATTAAAAACGAATGCACTTAAGCTGGGAGGTTTTCAAAGTTAGACAACACCCCATTTCCATACAATATGAAACTATGAAGTATCTCTGTCTTTCAGTTCAATGAAATGACTCTATAACCAGAAACCTCATTTCATACATACAGGGTTGATTGCAGAAATAAATTTCTATGTCTGAACTGCCTTCCTTTCTTTTACCCTGCTTTTCTTCCTGTCTTCCCTCCTCTCTTCCCCCTTCTTTCCTGCTTGAGATATTTACACTGAACATATTTCTGGATTGAGACCTGTGAAAAAAAATGTAAGAATGTTGAAATACTTTCCAGCTCTCCTTAAATGGTATTTTAACATAACATTCTCATTTATGTTAAGGTTTTGGGGGGGGTGCTGGGTGTTGGAGGGGGTTCTTGGGAAAAAGTGGGGAGGGGAGGGTGTTTGAACGGTGTTTTAAACGGTGTTTACTTGTTCCCTGTCTTTGTAAAACCATGTTTTTTCCCTTAAGAAAGAAAGCTGAGGTCTGGGAAATCTGCGGAGCTTTCTTCCCCACCTCACTCTCTGCGTGCCCGGATGGGGCTCTCCACGGCCAGGGTGGAGGGGACTGAGGCAGCCCCTGTTCCTGCTCGATCTCTCTCTCGGGGGAGGTGAGGTTCACCCCACCCCAGCCATCTCCCCACAGTTTCCCCAGGTTGAGAAAGCAGCTGCAGTCGACTGGTGCAGAGCCCCCCATCTTCACTCACTTTGAATCCATGCTGGGGGAGAGACAGGACCAGAGATCGGCAGCGGCGTGGGTGAGGCATGCCAGTGGCACTGGGGCGAACGCGGGCTGCCGCAGCGGGCCCAGGTCCCTCACCGGCGTGGAGCATGCGGGCCCAGCTTGGTGGTGTGGCCGTCGGCTCTGCACCTTACCCCCACCCCAGCGGTAGGGGAGCCTGGCAAGGGGTCCCACAGTCCTGGCCTGGGGTGGCAGCCCCAGGGAGCGCCCCAGCAGCCACGGTAGGCGCAGCGGCTGCCCCAGACAGTCATGGGCGGCCCCACTGTCCCAGGGATCCCTCCTGCGGGGGTCTCTGAGACAGCGGCGAGGCCCCATGTTGGCACCGTGATGGCAGTAGGCACGCGGAGGGGCAGTAGCCACTTCAAGGGTGACGTGGGTGACCTGCGGCCAGTAAAGATGGCGCGTCCAAGCCCCAAGCATGCAGTTTTTGGCGGGAACCGCCATTTTGCCTGGAGTGAAGACCCCAGAAGAGAGGTGGAGCCCCGCTCNGAGCCCAGCTCCGCTGGCCAATCAGAAGATGGCTTGGCCAGGAAGAAGACACCCATTCCTGAGAGACTTGGAGGGCTTAAAAAGCCGAACACAGAAGTCCTTCTCCTCTTCAGCTTCCTGTCAAGCTGGGGAGCAGCATGGCCCCTCTCCTCCTGGCTCCAAACCCTGCGGCTTGACTCCGCCCACCTTCATCAGTACCAGAGCCAAGCCAGTATAATTGCAAGTGAAAACTTCTCCGAGTGCCTCCCTGGGGTGGGGAGTGCTTATCACTTCTTTTGTATTTTGCAGTGGCTTCGAGGGCTGGAAGTGATGCCATCAGAGAGAGAGAGAGAGAGAGAAAGGGCTTCCTTTCCTCTCTTCTGCCTCCTGGCCAGCCCCACCTGGCCTTAAGAAGCAGTCTGCTTTTTGTTTTGATTTGTTTTCCTGCGTGACTCTCAGGTTTTTGTATTTGTGTATTTTTGTTTAAGTCTGGGGTTCCCATAAAGGTTTTTTTGGTAGAGCCCTAGACAATAAACTGTTACCTGCTGTTACATTCTATTGAGTCTTCCGTCATTGCAATTGTGCCCATGTAGTGAAAATAGTGATTCAAACCACCACAATCTATTAAGGAAAAAAAAAACCCACTTTGCAGATGCAGATGAATGCTTACTCAATTATAAAATTACAAACTAAATACTTTTGATGTTGAGTTTGAAAGGCTCAGGATTCACACCTGCCTCCTCAGACATTCTGATACCTTGCATTGTAATATTGCTTCTCTTGGGAGAGATGATATTTTATGCTTTATTTTGTTAATAATAGCTATTGTATGTTAGTTGGGTGTATTATGAATTATTTGTTAGATGATTTCTTACAAATAATATATTCCTGTAGGGTTTTGAAAGGGGAGGGGGGTGTGGAAGAGGGGTGCTGGCGGGTTCTTGGAGGGAGCGAGGATGGGGAAGGGGATCCCCTGTTTTTGGTATAAACCCCGTTTTTTTCAATTTTCCCTCACTTCCTTCCCCAACTCACTGCTGGTTCCCCCCCGGAACACAGTTCAACTCCAGCACGGCCCCGGCACGGGGTATGCAGGACCCCCCCTCCCTTGCGGCACCTGCAGGCGGTGGGGGCGGGGGGGAGCTTGGTGCACGGCCCCGGCCCAGCCATGCAGATGGCGGTGGGGGCACAGCAGGTCCCTCTCGGCGCGGGGCAGCCCCGTGCTGCCACAGGGGTGCCCTGGTGGCGGCGCCGGTCCCAGGCTGCCACAAGGAAAAGCCGGCAAGAAGCCCGCGGTNGCGGTGAAACCGGGAAGAGGACCATGAGACTCACACAGGACTTGGAGAGCTTAAAAGCCCGAAGCAATGGAAGTTCACTCTCTTTGGCTTCCTGTGAAGCTGGAGAGCAGCAGCACGGCTCCCCTTCTACTCCCAGGCCTCGTGGCTTGACTTCTCCCATCCCCCATCAGCATCGGAGCCACACCAACACAACTGCAGGTTGAAAGCTTCCCCAAATAACATCCTGGGTTGGGGGGAGAACCTTTCACGGTGTTGTATTTTTCAGAGACTTCAAGGGCTGGGAGTTGGCTACCATCGGAGAGAGGGAGAGAGAAGAAGGAAGCGGCTTTCCCTTCCCACTGCTTCTCCTGGGCCAGCCTGTCTGGCCTTTGAAAGTAGTTGCCTTATTCCTTTTATTTTTCCCTTTGTTTTCCTTTTTCATGGTTTTTGTTGGGTTTAATTTTGTGTTAAGTCTGGAGTTCCCTTAAACTGTGGGGTTTTTTTTCCTCTGGTCAAGCTCTAGACAAATAAAGTTTTTCTCTGTTGTTAATTCTGTTCATTCTTCTCATCACTATTAAGAGTGCCCCCTAGTTAATATAGTGGTGCTCAAACCACCACAATTCCATATGGGAGTTCTGTAGAAATTCATAGAGCATCTTAAATTTATTTCCTTTACATTTTTTTTCCATACAATTTCAAGAACTACTTAGAGTGAATTTACTTGGAGTACAGCTGTACTGAGCAATATTGAGTAGACATCATTAATGTTACATCAGGACAAAATGTGACTTACTTTACATTTCACTTGGAACTCACTCCTGAAGGAAGGGAGAAGAAGATGGAAGAGGAAGGGTATGTGAGTAGACAGAAGGAAGAAAATAGATTTGAGGCTGTTTCAAAGTCTTTGCAAAGTCTTTACAAAATCTGTAACCCTAATTAGAAGTTCAATCTAATCTTAAATATTTAAGAATAATTAAAAAAAAATTACAAATTTGCATCTTTCTATTCAATGCCTGGTTTTTATTCTTTTATAAAACAATTATACTAATAAGCTGAATGTAAG
Organism: Serilophus lunatus; assembly: GCA_013399895.1. Lineage (NCBI taxonomy): Eukaryota > Metazoa > Chordata > Aves > Passeriformes > Eurylaimidae > Serilophus > Serilophus lunatus. The sequence continues at coordinate 40,166 of VXBA01005585.1, read as the reverse complement.
TAGGTAAGCCCTTTCTACTGAGAATGTTATGAAATTTTCATATTCATGATACTTGGTTGATCCAACCTCAAGCAAAATTAGAGTGATGTTGTCTATTTGGGCTCCTGAAACACCTCTGTCTCTGCTTCTTGAACATTTTTCTGTCACATTTTGCTCACAGGCTCTAAAGAATCGCAACACTGCTCTTTATTCAACATGTCTGGGCAGAAAATAATTGCTTTATATTTTAGGGCTCAAAGGACAGTTTCTTTAGTAAAGAAATGCTCAGTAACTATTGCTTCTAATCACAGAATGAAAGTATTGTTTAATATAGAGATTTGTAATAGGTAATAAATAATCTTATAGATTAGTATATTTTTAAAACATAATATAAATACATTTAATTTAGTTTAAAATAATCAAGATTTATTCAATATTACTAATGTAATTCAATATAACTAATGTTTTACTATGCAGCTATATCTACTATCTACTATATCTATATCTACTATCTACTATGCAGTTTCTAGCTTTCTCTTTTTCTGTCTTTCTTCTATCTTTCTATCTCTCTGTTCTTATTCCCCTGAAGTTTAATTGCAAGAACATTTTAATCTCTATAACCTTAGCCTTCACACATTCTATCCTCATCTGTTTAGATGGCCCTTCTTGTTTCAATAATAAATAAATCTCACTTTTCTCCCTCTAAAAACAATTTTCCTGTATACTTGCCTGCCTATTTTGTACTAGATAATGAATTCGCCATGTCAACGTGCTTTTAAACTGCTTCATCGTTCACATATGTTACACTGATCTCCATATGTCAATATCATACATTACTTACATTATCCTGCTGCCTGTCCACTAGGTGTTAACACAGTTGTTACTTAGTCAAAGCTAGGGTTAGATAAATCTTATAAGAGCAAGAGGAGAAAAGACAGGGAAAAATGTACCATTTCACTTTCAAAAGAAGATTTCTACCAGTGCAAATTAAATCATCACAAAGATCTTCGTTGTTGGAAAAAATATATGTCCCAGTAGGTTTTAACACCTAGCTGACTTTCATATGCATATGAAAAATAGAGGTGGAAATCACTCATAAATGGCAAAATGTAGCAGCAACATTTTTTATATCAGTTGTGAAAGGCAATTTTATTGTGTTTTAAATGTTTTATACTTAATTTTGAAACAAAGAAAGTATCTTTCTAAAATTGCCAATATATGTGGAGTACAAGAGTGTGATGTGGTATTCAAGTGCACCATGTAGGCCACTTATTTTCAGAACATAATACACACCTAAATTTTAGTTACCTCTTGAGAAACTGATTGCTTGCATTCAATTACTAGTCAGTGAACACCAGTGGAAGCCACACAAAGCCTCCAGCAGAAGACAGTGTCTATAAATTTGCTCTCTCTTCATGAGAGCTAGATTAGAAGCATTTTGGTTTGGCTTGCTCAGACTAACTATTACAAAACCATGGCTTGTGTTCAGTATTCATTGTCATGCCTGCTCTCTTCACCAGCAAAAAGAACTAGGCTTGGCTTGACTTGCCTAGGCTTGGAGGGCTGCTTTTGATTCTCTTCCCTTGCTTGCTTAGCTTAGGTTCAGAAATGCTCTCTGTAAAAGCCATTTTGTGGATGTTATGAAAAAGGAGAAAAATCTGTTTTCAGTGAATACATTTTAGCTGATATTGGTGAGCCAACACTAAGCTTCCATACACAGAACTAAGTGAAAGAAACAAGACACAATACTCATGTCACTACAGCATGTTTCATACAATAGAAAAAAAATGTTAATACTTTAGACTACCCAGGGCTTTTATACACAATTACTTTACCTTTGTGTATTATGCTAAATGATTTACCTGCATGGTAATGCGTTGAGTTTCATGGAAAAGGACTCAAAAAGAACTATAGAAATCTGTTAAAATTATAGATTAATTACATACTTCCACTTTCATAATGTCTTAATTCATAGCTTTTTGATCATTTAGCTATGTTACATTCTGGTGGGATTAGTTGTTTTTAAGTTGAAGGAAGGAAATCCTAATTAATCTTTCAATGAATGTTTATTACTCTTTTGTTCTTTAAAAGTGAAAAGTACATAAACCTGATCCAGAGCATCAGATCTCTCATTTACAATGTATATGTAGATGTATGGAGAGTCTGCACACTGTTTTAGTAGAAAATCATACTTCTCCTCACATAGAGTTCTCTAGGAGTTTAAGGGACAACATAGAGGAGGAGAAAAGTTGTTTTATTTCAATCGGAACTATGTTCAAGAATTATTTGCAAGTACTTGGGTATGCTGAACACTTCGTTTGTCATTACTTTTCACAGCTACTGTCCATAGACTCTACTGAAGTCTGGTTGCAATTCTTGCTCTATGCATTAAATTTTACTGGACTCTGCAGACTTATACTTTACCTGTGCAAATCTGCAAAATGCTTTTGTTACCCCATGACTCCTGTAAAGGAGTTCAGAGTTGTTATATTTCACCCTTTGACAAATATTTAAATTCTACTCATGCAAATAGATACAGAAAGTTGCGTGGAAGTTTAAAAGGTCGTGAAAGCCTAAGAAATGAAACTATTTAAGTGAATCAGCTGATGGTTGGTTTTAAAGGTGACTCTACATATTTATCACAAATTTTACAGACATAGAATATAATCTATCATCCCAGTGTATGAGAGAACAAATCTTTCCACTTGAAGACATGTCTCTCAACACAGCTATATGGACAGCTAAAGTGGTGATACCTCCTTCCTGTGACTAACCAGAGCTGAACTAATTTAAACAAATTTGACCTTGAGAAATATAAAGCTCATTTTTTCTAGGGAGTGAATGAAGCATATTTATTTTAAGTTAGTTGACAGATGCATATAGATTATCTTTAGAGACAGAAATCCTGGCTGTGCTGAAGTCAGTGTAAAATTCAGTGACTTCAATGGAACCAGGATTTGTCCAAAGTGTTGGAAGCAACTGATCTGGTGACACTCAGCTCTGTGATGCACTTCTACAGATTTGCAGTTGTGTTTGATTTCAATTGCCCTTGTAACACCACAGATAATCTGTCATTTACTCAGTTGATATTCCTTTGATAAACAGTGTCTACAACAACTATTAAAAAGGAGTGTCTTCTTTGATAGGGAGAAAAATAACACTCAAAGTACAGTTTGATAGCTAATTAGATACCTTTTTTCCTCCAAGATATATCTATTCTTCCCTGTCTCAAAAGAATTAAATAACATTCCAACACCATAGAAAACAACAGGGACATATGATTCAGTTTTTCTTGTCAACCTACAATTTTTACTGATGGCCATATTGTCCTGGGGTTTCTTTTAACTGTGATGAAGCAGCAAAATATATTTTAGCAGTAATTTCTAACTGAGAACAAGCTAAATACAGTGGCTGCCCTGGAGAGAATTCAGCAGCCACCCCACATGAGAGCAGTATATAACAGATGGGACTAGGATGACTGATTTAATTAGAATATTTTAATATAAGAATGGAGAAACATTGCATAGCTCTATCAGTTAGTGAAAAACTCCATTAATTTCCCCAAATTAATTGTTCCATAGGGAGAATATGTCAAATAAAGCACATCTCACTGTAATCTTTCTCTCCCTCCTCCATGTTTTTGGGTTTTATTTTTTCATTTAGAGAAATTTCAGATGATCAACATGGAAATAAATTTGTTACATTCAGTTCAGTTCTTAAAACTCTAGAAGAGAAATAAGCATTTGGATATACTTAAATATCTAGATCTATTAGTTTAAATACTGAATGGTTTAAAGCATTTGAATTTATCTGATCCTTTCAGGTCTAAAGAGTTCTTCTTGTAGAAATAGCTTTCCTAATCATAAAATCAGAAAAAAATTATTTCTCATATTTCTTATATGATATAACTTTTGTCCCCTAAAAAAAAGTCATTGTTTGTTTTTTTGGGGGTGTTGTGTTTGGTTTTTTTTTGTTAACAGACAATAGCTTGTACCATGTATGTTATTGTCTATTAGGGCCATAGGAATTAATGTTTTGGTTTTGTTGGGTTTTTTTTAAGAAATTTTAACATAATTTCATGCAAAAACTGTTAAATTCTCCCAGTAATATCTCATAATATCATCAAAAGACAGAGAAGTCTTTAAACTATCTTTCCATTTCTTAATAGAATCTGTATTAAATAATTTTAGCCATATTATAATTTCATTTTTGGGTTTCAAAAAAAAGTTACATATTAGGAAATAAAGCAAGCCTTCTGATGTTAATGAAAGAATGACATACCATAAAGCTTAGCAGCACAGTGCTTAATGATAATTCAGTTGTTGGAATAATGGAATCTATATCAATTAAGCATGACAGAATCTCCTATTCAGTAACTGTTCAAGTACTAGGAAGAACAAATAGTCTGGCTAACAGCAAAATAAGAGAATTTCAGTATTATTTCATTGGAGCCACTTATTAAATTAAATTACAAAGAGCTGGAAGCTAATTTAAAGAATTTTAAAGAAGATTTAAGGACAATACTTAATAATAATCATCATTATCTTCCTAAGTGGGGACAGAATTCTTTTTATTTAAAGAAAGGACTTAATTGTTGACAATGATTCATCACCACAGGTCATATTTTAACTTTCTTATTGTAAAATGAGGATGTTGGTTATTTGAATGTGAAATTTAGCAAATCTAGATTTTATTTTTTTTTTTTAAATAAAGATAGCATGCTTCCTTGTGGGGTTTTTTGCATATGCTACAGAGATGTTTTAATTTTCATTATGAAAGTCATCTTCAGGTTGCTGGCTTGTGGTTGTTTATTTATTATTAATTTATTTATTTATTATTATCACACATTAATCTTTCTTAGCCTTCAAGAATGCTACCTCACAGAAGCACATACAGTCACTCTCCATTCAGGAATATCTCATAATTGTCCTTGAATTTGTTTTTAATATACAATATTTTGAAGGGTATTTATTGTAAAACAAAAAAACACCCCATAACCAAACAACAACCCAAACCAGGGAAAACCACACATTTCTTCCTATTATGTGGGCTACAAATTTGAGCTCCTACATTTTTCATTGTTGAGTGATTCTCTGTGGCATACATTACTATACTTTCTCTTCTCTGTAGTTATTATTTCAGCTGTAGCCTATATCAGAACCCTGCAGACCTGACAATCTGCACTTCTCCCATGTCATTCTGACATTTAAAATGTCCTAATACAGAAATTATTGTAGCATGTAGAATGCAATTATGGTACAATTAATGCTTCAGTCAGAACAGCAGGTTAGAATTTACAACTTTTAATGCATCACTAAGTCCAAGTTGTTCCTTAAATTCTCTAGATTTTGGGAAGGAATTAACTTTGCCTTAGTTATATATTAGTAATGTTAAGTTCTGGCAATTCTTGTACATACTCAAACTCAGCAACATCATTTCTGTTCTGGTTGCAAGAAGATTGCCTGCCAAATTTGAAAAAGCCCCACTGATCATACATCCTTTACTTCTTCAGGTGTATTATTCTCCTTGGGAGAGATAATTTCTTCTTCATGTACCTATTACATGAATTACCTATTAGGATTGGTATGTTGCTGCCAGCCTCCTAGTGTCTTGGAAGGCCAACACTGCTCAAAGCACAGGGACAATAATCTAAATAAATTGATCTTCAGAAAATTTGGTGGTGATTGTGTAAGTGTAGAAGACTATTTCTGGAAGATTCGTTTCAAGGTGGGGGTTTATGTTACTTAAGAACATTTTACTGTCTTGCAAAGAGACATCTTTCCCAGGAATGCTCTTATATGTTTTCTCCTTCTGGATTTCAGAGGAGCTGATTCCCAGATAAAAGAGAAAGGAAGTTCTTGCAGGCATGGAATGGGAACGTTTTATATACTTAAATTCATGTATTTCTGATGAAAAATAATATTATTTTCCTTTGGAATTCAAAATTAAAGAAAAATGTCATAGAACTATGAAAATTTGTGGAACAAAACAATATAAACATTATGAAACAAAAGTAGATATTACGGTTTTCTTTAAACTCCTAATAATTATCTGTCATTTCTATGGGGTTTTTTTCAGTTTTTTGCTCTTGTTATGAATAGCTAAAACTAGAAAGAAATCTAAAAAAATATAATTAGAATTTTGCTCAAATTGTACAAAACCACCTGTTCTGACTTTATTCATGGTGGCAAAACTTGCTTCAGCATTAATTACCAGTCCCACTTTCCACAATTCATGTTCCACTGTGAAAAGCCTAGTTCTGTTCTCTTTGTTCAGAGTTTCTTATGTGCCATTTCTATTTCTAGCTGCACAAATCCATCTTTCTCAGGTGCTCTTCATGGCACAATTGCCACCCTTGACTGTGTGGCATCTGCTGAACTGGTTGTAGTTATCAATGTCCTTCCTGTATTAGAGGGCTCTGCCATTTTAAGACACGTGACTTTAAAAAGAATGTAATAAGGGGAAATAACCAGCCCTTTGATCTCCTACTAATACAATTCCAGATGTTGTTGGCTTCCTTTGGGCTGTTAGGACATGCTTCTGGCTCAAATTTAGTTTTCTATCAAAGCAAGCCTCCAACTCCTTTTCCACACAGCTGTAAACCAGCATGGTATTCCCAGCCTGTACTGCTGAAAGAAGTTTTTCTCCCAGGTACAGATCTTTGTTGAATTTCATAAAGTTGTTCTTGGTTCATTTCTTCTGTCAGATTAGGTGTCTCTGGATGACAGCCCTGTCCTCAAGTGTATCTCTCTAATTTGGTGTTGTTACAAAATGTGATTAGTTTACTCTGTTCACCTCCTTTGGGTCATTTCTAAAGATGTTGTATGGTACAGGTACTAGTGCAGACCTCTGTAGTACATGTAAATAACTGAAGGTGCAATGTGATGGATTAAGTATGACTACTTGACTTCTTCCATCCAACTAACCATTTTTCCTTTAAAGTTGTCCATGCGTCCAGAAAGCAATGCACCACCTTGGATGCAAGAACATTGTGGGAGACAGTGTCATAACCTTTGCCTTCCTTTATTTTTTGTTTGTTTGTTTGTTTTGTTTTTAAACACTAAACTTAGCCAGTCTTTGGATATATCTATTTGCTTTCTTGGTTATCAAGATGCACTGGTCTTGTTGTCCTTAAGTGCCTACAAACTTTCCTGTGCTCCTACAGGCTTCAGAGATGATTAACACATTCCCAATATGTCTTTTTTGTTTATGAATAGCAAATCCAACCATATTTGACCTCATATTCAAGTAGAATCAAACAACTGTCTGTGGTGGTTTAAAGCACCACAATATTAACTAGGGGGCACTTTTAATAATGACGAGAAGAATGACAGAATGTGACAACAGCGAAAACACTTTATTTTTCTGGAGCTCAAAGGAAACACAGTTTAAGGGAACCTCAGACTCAACACAAAAAAGAAGCACCCAACAAAACTACAAAAAGGAAAACAAAGAAAAAAGGAATAAGGGAACTGCTTTCAAAG
>VXBA01005585.1:7848-31958 GCA_013399895.1 Serilophus lunatus | reverse complement strand
TTCAGAACAGGGGCATCCCCTCCCCTTTCCCCCCCCCCGCTCCCTCCAAGAACCTGCCAGCACCCCCCTCTGCACCCCCCCCCTCCCTTTTTAACCCACTACATTGTCCTTGATAACCTCCAATTATCTCTCAGATTGCTTTCATCCCTCCAAATTTCTCTTCCAAGAGATGCCACAAAGGTTAAACTCATCTGTGGGAATTAAGGTCTGTGATCCAGAGAGACTTCTTCCTGACACTTAAAGAAAACTTCACCTGTTTTCTCATCCTTTTCAGGTCGTCTGCAACACACTCTCACTGCCATGTTACTCTTATTGGCCTCTCTGTGTTCAACAAACTCTCAACCAGCTTGTCATTTGTCCTATAGAAGACCTTTGGACATCTGATCTGCTTCTTCACAGAGGGGGTAACCCCATTCCTTATCTTCCCTGTCTGCTTTTACTGAAAAGCTTTTATTTGTCCATAGGACTAATCCAGTTGTAGGAGTAGTCCCCTCAACATATCAGTTATTTCAAAAATGTCACAGGTCTGATATGCACCTAGATTTCTACTTCCTCCTACTTAGTTCCCATCTTGTGTGCATTTGAGCACATACACCTGACATGTCTTTCCTTGCATTCCTGTTTTTCTTCTAAGCAAAACAGAGCCAAAAAAAAAGTGGAAAAAAACATTAGAGGAGTTTGTTTTGGTTTTGCTTTCGGTTTTTTTTAAAGTAATTTTTTAGTACTTCTACAGGAGCAGCATTAAATTTTTTACTTCTGTAAAAGGAGGCTTGGGAGATTTAAAGAGATTCAGAAAATAATCAGTACATCTTTTTATTTTTTCTTGTTTGACAACAAAAGTATCTGAAATAGCTGTTTCAGAAAACTTTTTTAAAATCTATAGAATTCCCCTGTTCTTAGAGATATGATACAGGAGGATTTGAAGTTGCAAAGTGTATGAAGTTACTTGGCAGACTTCTCCTAAAGGTTATCCTGTGGCTGTGGTATATGAATGCCTCTCTTTTTCTGAAAGCATGATTGTTTTTCTTGGGATTACTCTTGAATGAGCACAGATACTATAATGAGAGCTGTGGGGAGAACTTCATACAGCAAGTTAACTCATTCATTTTTTTCTGTTTTGCTATTGCCTTTTTGGTTAGCGAGACATGGCCAGTGGAATTTAATGTTAGACCAACTCCTTTTCTGATACAGCTTAGCTGAAATTGAAGACAGGCATGGCTAACCCTAACTTAAGAGGTTTTATGCAATATACATACAGCTGCATTTTCACCATGTTTGCAACTGTTCATAAACTAAACAAAACAAGACCCTCATAAAGCAGAAGGTGTCAAAATATGTAGTTTGCTTCTATGAAGGTTATAGGGTAATACTGTGTACCTCAGAACAATTTTCTCTATCTTAATAATGAAGATAAAATTTGCAAAAGGGAAAAAAACCCCTCTTAATGAAAAGCTTGATTAATAAATTTCGTGTGATCCTGCCCAATAGAAAAATGATGAAACAGCCTATTTAAACTAACTACAGTTTTAAATAAGATATAAGATATATAAATTCAGCAAAAGCTATCTATGTATTGTAAATTTCTTTTAGTATAAGATGATCTATGACCGTGGAGAAGGGGGAACTGTTACTTTTGCACATTAACCCTTCTAACATCTGATCTTCTGTTATTCTGCATCTCACTCCATGCTCCATGCTCAATTTTCCATGAATACAGATGACAGAGGTGACATTTAGATGTTCATTAAACTTAAACTCAGATTATTTATAGCTCACAATGTTTTAAATTGTTGTAACAAATATAACAAATGCATGTATGTCTACTTAAGTACACCATAAATATCAGTAAAGATAATTAAACTGAAGCATCAAGAAAGAATGTTAACTGGCTGATTCAAATTTAGTAGTCTCCTTACTATCTATGCAACTTTTGAGAAAAATATGTGACAATCTTATTTCTACTATTTGCCAATTGGAGGGCTCATGGCTTTGTTCTTGGCTTCTATGCAATATAGAAAGATAAATTGGTGAAGACCTCCACTTGAAGTATGGAATTTGCAAAATGCCATATTTGAAAATGCTTAATTTTTATTTTATTTTTTTGCTTGTTTTGATTTAGTTTGGAATTTTTTGAGATTGATTGTTCATTTACGTGCATTACTTAATTTCAATGAAACACAATGGCAGTCAATTCACTGGCAGGACATATCCGAGTGTGCCTAGTCTGAGACACTGAAAGAAGTTCAAGTCCACAGTATTCTTTAAAAAATCTATCATTGCCTTCTATTAATTAAAAGACAAATAACTTTGCCAGCAATATGTGGCGACAAGAAACACACACATTGAACCATAACTCTCTTACTATCATTTTTTATTTCCTTGTTAATATAACCTTTTAATTCACCTGACACATCTTCTAAAACTGATTACTCTATATGGTGTATGTATCTACATATCTAATGAAAAGGATAGCATTTTTTTTTCTCAGTTGTATCACACAAATTCAATTCCATTTCATGTTTTACAGTCTGCATGGAAAAATACAACATAATTCAATTTATACTGCTTTAATGCTGGGCCTCCATTTCCATATTTACTCAAAATGAATGACAACTGTTTACCTCTTCAAAAAAGGGTCAGACAATTCAAAATAGGAAAATATCGATAGTCATCTAATTTAAAGTTTGAACTTTTCAAGAATCATAATGTCTAGTGTGGTCATGTTTGTAGAAGTCTAGAGGAGAAAGGGTTTATTTTGTCTGTGTAAACTGTGAAGTATTTGAATTCTTAAAAGAAAGGAATGCAGAATTATTATAATTAATTAATTTATCTGGTGATTTATAATTTAGTCTTTGTTCTCATTTTGAATTATGCATGAGGCAGTGACATTTTTGAAAAAAATTATTTGTACCTTTGCTAATTTTAACCTACTTTTTTTTTTTTTTTTTTTTTTTTTTTAACAAACTTGAGTCATTAGTAGTTGCATTTACCTATTCCTGCTTATAACAAGGGAAAGTAGCTCTGTGGAAAAACTTTCCAAGTGTATTTTGCTCTTACTTTTTCCTTGTTTAGGAGGGTTTATTCTGAGAGTAATTTTACATTATCAGTGCTGTTCAATGAGAACAGACTTATTGACTGACAGTGACAATCATGGCATCAAATTATACAAGGCTTTTCAAATCCCTGTAAGGGGCATCTTCCTTCATATTAGATATTTTAAATCACAAAAGTGACTTTATACAATTGATGCAGAACATATTGTTGTTAGTGCACAAAATGAAACATTCCTGACCACCCTGTGGCTTCTGCTATTTTTTTTTATTTGCACCGTGATATCCTCCAATGATGGCTTATGAAGCCTTTTTTCTTGGTTCACAGAGTTAATAACATCCAACAATAACAGTCAAAAAGGAATGTATTTGAAAATCAGATATATTCTACTGGGGATTTTAAGAGCAATTTCTAATTTCATCAAAATACATAATAATTTCATCACAATACAATACACAAAAATATCAGTGCTTGAAAAGTGTGAATTTATGGCTTTATGGAGGCTTTTTGTTTTTTAATTTCACATCTTAGTTTACACCTCTCTTCAGCAACATGCTTAAGTCTGGATTTGAAACTAAATATTTGATAAATCTCAGTCAAGCCAATCTCAAATTTGCTGTGCTTTCTCACTGATTATACTTCAGACCTCAAAGCAGTTATGTCACCTCTACAAGTGCTATGTGACATTATAAGCTACTAAAATTACTATGAAGCATTTAATTTAAAAATAAGTGGCTTTATAATGAATAAAATTACATCCCTGAGCTTTCTTATTAGAAAGCTCATGTAAGTGACATGAATGGTGAATTGACAAGGTTCGGCACTGTTACAAATTACTAAGGATGTTTCAAGAGAGCAAGTAGAGTCACAGAAAAGTTGAATAGTACTAAATGACCAGGCAAAAATTCTGGATGACATTTAAGGCTGATAAAATCCAAACAACCTACACAAGGGAACACACTGATATTTTATATATAGTGATGATTTCTAAATTAGCTATTACCACTCAGAAAAGAAATCTTAACAAGACTGTGATTACAAAAAGCAATATAGCATATTAAAAGTTACCAGGGGAGCAGTAGCAAACAAAGCAGTAGGTTAATTATGCCAATAAATGACTTTTGCTGTTTCATTAGCTCACACATTTTGTTTTTGCACTTTCCCTGAGCCAAACGCAATGACCATTCAGAACTTAAATGTCCCATAAATAGAAGTACAGATCTACTCCTAGAGGCGGGGTCATGGTCTAGATGAAATTTTGTTTCAAAGCACTTCATCTGTTCTGACATTCCTGTGTCTACTGGAAAACGCGATGGCAGCCGAAATGTGATGAAAAGCATCAATAAAGTTGCACAACTTTTAAATTACCTGCTAGAGGACAGTTTTGATAGAGTATCTATAATGTTCTTGTTAAGAATCTATGAAGAGAAAGTACCTTATTTTTGCTATCAGAGATATTTTCAGCTTTCAGTTTGAACAAAGAGCTCTTTTGACCGTTCTTTCGGGATAGAAAGTCTTTTTGTATAAATGCATTGCTATGGAAAACAGATTGAAACAAGATGAGAGGTCTACGAGGGATGGGATCAGTCAGACTGTTTGGGAAACACTTCTAGTGATTTTGAGGGAACTTCTACCACAAGTGGACAAAAGTGATGGACTAATAATTAAAGCATCCCTTTCCTATTCTCATGGTTCAGTTAAAGTGAGCTCCTAGCTAAAATGTAGCTGGCAAAAAACATTAATGTTCAGCTTGTGCTCTAACCTTGCTTTGGTTGCTAGGCCAGTCAAAGCCATGTTTTGTGACATTTAAGACTCGTAATAGAGCCTGTAGGAAAACAGTATTCCTCAACTGCAGTGTGGAACAAATGTCTTTAGCAGCAAAAAACAGAGAAATAGATGTGATCATAAGCACGTAAAGATATTCTGTTCTCTTTCAGAACACTCTTCCACCAGTGTCTCAGTTATTCTTTAAAGCTGGCTATAATTTAGAGCAGTCTTCAGAATGCTGCAACATGGAGGGGAACATCCATGAGCAGAGCAGCAGGAAAATCAGGAAATTAAAAAGTGAGCTAAAAGATGTATTGTATTCTGTATGCTTTGATAAATGTGGTCTTTAGATAAATCTTATAATGTGGTGGGTTTTCTCTTTCCTTATGTACCAGTTTTTCCTCTGCATTTTTAGTTTGTTTCCAAATGGCTCTTTTAATGCATTCATTGTATTTTAATAGTCTTTTGACTAGAGAAAAAGAGAGGAAAAGACATGGTTTCCAGCAATGACAAAAGCTTAATTAGACATGGTACTGATAGAAAAGTGGATAACAGCGCTATGTAGATTTATGTTTTACTTGGTATTTTACTCTCAAGACAGCCTGTTCTGAAAGCACATAAGTATCAGAAGAAAACACTGTGCAAGAGTTTTGCTGAAAGCAGACTAAAGTGCATTGGCATATTCTTTTATATTTTAATAAAGAGCCCTGTATTTGGTGTGGGGTTTTGTTTGTTTTTAATTCAAGGCATTACTGGTTGGTAAACTCAATGTAAAATGTTGTAAATGTCAGTTTCTGGGTTTTGTTGGATGTGAATGACTTTTTCCTGTTTGTCTTTGGTTGCCTTAAGGAGGAGAGATAGAGTTGCAAACAGAAGTAAAAACTGCAATGTATATTTTAAATTAAGAACAGATTGAGGACTCGGACTGCTTTGTGGTGAAAAAAATGGACTTTTTCTGTTTTTTGTTTTTTTTTCCTGTTTATCACTTGTTTTGAAATATGCTTTTGAATACCTAGGATCTGTTTCTTCAGAAAATCTTGTTACATTTCCAGTGTTTACGACATTTATTTTCCTATTTGTTAATTTTGAATTTTTAAGTAGGGGCTTTAGTAGTAGATTTCAACCATTTTCTGCTACATTTTTATAGCTGATCTATTTTCTTTGTACTTTTTGCTTTATTAAAGTTCTTTGCATCTCAGTACAATTTCAATTTCTATTCAAAATCAAAAATTTTACCTCCACTGTACAACTAACAGTATTATAGAACTGTTGACAGCTGTCTGCAAGAAATTATTCAAACTCACCCCTTCATGCAGGTTTAAAAGATAGTTCAACTCTGCAAGAGTTTAGATGGAGAGCCTTTCTACACTAGACTTACCAGAGTACCTCTCCCATTGCGTACAGTAATAATTCAGGGCTGTTTCAAATCAGGGGAAATCTGGTTCATAAATTGAACAAGGAAGTCAGTTAATAGAAAAAATACCAGAACCAGAAGACAATGAAAAATTCCAGGAATTGACTCACAGCTCCTATAAAACATCTTTGAGTTTTCGGAGAACTTTTATTCCCTGGTTTTAACTAAAATACATAAATATGCCAAAACTTCCAGTTCACTGCTTTAAATACGGGATATTATATTAAAAATATTTTCAACAGATTAGAATGTGCACATAATGTCCATTTAGCTATAAAAAATAAATACATATTATGTTTTGTGAGATGTCTATTTATTTTAATTAATAGATCTAATTAATAAAATAGACCTTATTTTCTAGCCCTAAGCATTGTTATTAGTGTTAACCACCTCGGGCTACAGAATCAACTGAATATTTCACAAAACAAAATCTTATGGATTCTCAATTTCCTCTCTAAAAGGAGAACGAAAGCAATCAGGAAACTTAACATGTGTAAGTACATGCTATCAATTGAAAAAACAGTTCCCAGACCATCTAAACAGAAGTCCCACTGGGATTTCAATAACACACTCTTCTCTATAGTTAAACAGTTTAATGGATTTGGCAGCTTAGCAAAATCTATTTCTTTCTAACAGCTGTGATTTTGGGGTTGGATTTTTTTATTTTAACTCCATGATGTAGCTCACACTCTCCTCACACAGTGGGCAGCTTATGCTTCTCCATAGCAGATCCATATGCCTTTTGAATCAACCTGTCTCCAGACAGACAAAACTGACGAATGTCCAAAACATTATAATAACAATTGTAACTGTAGTTGGGGAGGGCCAGCATGTATTCATTTGTCATTTAGTGCATATTAATTATTGAGATTGTGCACTGTTGCCATACTTAGGCTGTGAAAAACCAAAGCCTTATTAAAGCTAGTGCTTCTGAAATCAAACGGCCTTCATTATTTTTATTCTAAATGTATACATATTTATATTAAAACTTTATTATACATATTATACTGTAAGTGTTTCTAAAACACAGCAGGTTTTGAAAAGCTAACAACAATTCAGTACAGTATGATGAAGGAAGTATTTTCCTTTTCTTTCTCGCATTACATCTCTATCATTTCCTTAGTGAAAATGTATCACAGTAGAACACCAGCTGGTAGTTATCATGACAATCATAATTTTAAAATATTTTTTGCCAATAATCTTTCTGATAAGGCATCTATTGAAGTAAATATATTCAACATCAGGCAGGCTTACAGTTCAATAAATATTTTCATACTTCTTTGCAATGGACTCCAGCTAGAAAATTAGAGGAAACATATATGTTGAATTATCTTAATCTTTGTGACATTTGTACCCATTCATAGAATAAATGCTTGTGCCCATGGGGGAAAAATGTAATATAAATATTGAAGGGCCTACTATACTGTAGCTAGATGTAATTTGTCCTTACTATATTTTATCACATTTACTTTTACGTACTATTATTGTAACTTGTCCTGAAAGTATAGTTAGGGAATACACAAAGATTTTTAAAAGGTAAACAAAAATGTTATATATATGATCCAAATTTGTGTACATAAATTGCTATTTCACAGTACACTGTACTTCTCCACTAAACTCCACCCAAAACAGCTCTAGACTAAAATACAATTTTGTTAAATATTAAAAAATGTTTATTTACAAATCAGGCAAACTCTGGGTTTTTTTTTCCCCTTTCTTGCTGCTCTTTATTCATTAATATTACAGTATTGCCAAGAAGATATTTTAGAGGAGAAAAAAGGTGTTAATGTTCTCATTGCCCCAAGAGTTTTCAGTGAAGATTCTAATGGAACAAATCGAGGAGTTAGTTTATTTAAATTAATTCTGTGTATGGAATACAAATCCCTCAGTTCAATCAGTACTGGTCAGTGAATCACAAGCCACCACATTCCTATGCATGGTTCTGCTCATGTATACGATCAGTTTCTCAGGTGGATGCAATTCTATTATACAAATATTTTTCTCCACACAAATAACAATTATAAAAAGCCCTAATTCTTTTAAATATATTATTTTTTATTTAAATAGAAATCTTTGGATGCATGGACACATTAAATTTTTTATGAAATTATTATTTCAAATTATCAAATAAATATTTTATGTGGTCAGATTATGATATCTGAAAGCCTCTCAAGTTGTGCTGTAGCAAGTACTTTGAGAATGAGTGTCAGATACTACAAGATGAATGACTTAAATCAAAGGACTTTGGTGCTACCAAAATGATTGGAAGGTTAACATAAAGAGCATTCAAAGATTTAGTATAGTTTTCATACGCATTTTTTCAAAAATGCTAATAAAAACACAAGTATAACTCTTCACTGCTAAAAGAAATTTATAACTTTTGATCAAATAATGGATTATTTTTCATCTATATGCTGCTAAGGAGGGCATGTTTTGTTGTATAGGTTCTCAACACTATTCCAGATAAATTACCTTTGAGAAGTTTGTCAGTTCATTTTTGCTGTGCAGATGTCTCTGCATTGCATAATCATCCTCCTGAACATCAATACTGAAAGTCAAATACCACGAACAGTGATTTCATTGAGGGCTAGGCCCAGAGGTGGATAGCACCCATGACAAAATTTTCAAAGTGAAGAAGGTTCATCTCTAGATTCTTCTAGAGGATCAGAATTCTGCTTAAGCTCTCACACAAGAATAATTTGAAAATTTTTCTTCCCGTAGACTGTGTCTGGTACACTAACATTAACAAGGGAGGGAGTTACAGTGTACATATAGTATCACAGTACTAGAACAAGGTAGGATTGAAGTGATCTCTCAGGTCTTATCTACCTTGCTGCTCAAAGAAGTTAGATTAAATACTAGCTGCATTCTCTCTCCTAGGGTGGAAACTTCATAGTCTCTTTGGTCAACTTGTGCTGGTGCTTTAACAGTTCATGTCTAAAAAATAGATGCTAGATAGATAGATAATACATCTAAGGCAACTATTTCCATAATTTCTTTGATATGTAAGAGAGAAATAATTGGTTGAATATGAGGCAATTGTTTTGAAATTAAAATAGTCTGACTATTCAAACACTACCTGAGAAAGTGACAGGTTAGAGTACTCCTTTGCCTACTTGCAGGTGTTTTAGATGTGGCCCTGGATAACAGATAACTGTGATTGCCATCTGGCATCTGCGATTATGTACCCTGTATCTAGAAACTCTTTATTTCAGATTGAATTTCTTTATTTCGTTATAACCCAAGTATTTCTCGTGGAAACAGGTAGCAGCTCATACACTAAAGAGTTTTGAAAACCTCATTTTTATCTGATCTGAGATACATGTATTGAAGATCTCAAGCAACAAACCATAACTATCCAGTACAATCTGATTAAAAAAAAAAAAAAAAAAAAAAAAAAAAAAAAAAAGAAAAAGAAGGAAAAAACCCACCCTAAACTCAAAATAATATCTCATGTGGTATAAAAAGTCTATTTTATATTTGAATAAAGGTAGATAAGTTACAGAATTAAAAATTAAACCTGTGGTTAGTTATCATGTTCATGAGAAGAAAATATAAATCAAACAGTAATGTATAAAGTTGATGTTCATTATGTGCAAATTTTATACAACCAAGGCAGTTACCAGAAAAATAAGTGAAAAACAGAGTGAATGTTGCTCAGGAGGAGAGTAGATAAAATGATAAAACTTACGTGCACAGTGCAAAAAGTAATGGCAATGATTAAATGTCAAATATACATTTTTACATTTTGCCTTGTATAGAATGCAAATACTTACAAAATAATCCTATTTTGTCCATGTACTTTGTCTGTGTTGACAATTTTATTATATTCACACTGGAGAAATTGATAAAAGAACCCCATGGATTTCAAAAACGGTTGGAATTTCTGCACCTAAAGGGAAATAACCCCATCCCACCCATGATGGAAGTCACCACACTGGAAAGCAAGAGGTCCTGGTGGACAAGTTAAACATGTAAGCCTTTATCACAAAGAAGTTGGGGGCTTCATTAGGCAGTAAGCTAGGTCAAGGGAGAGGATCCTTCCCCTCTACTCAGCACTAGTGAGACAACCTAGAGTGCTGAGCACAGATCTGGGCTTCCCAGTACAAGGGAAGCCCGCACCAGAAAGATGAAGGTATTGAAACACCTGCAGGCAGTGGTTGAGAGAGCTGACACTGTTGAGATAGCTCCCCTTGAAGAAGGGAATGTTTGAGGGTTCTTGTTGATAGTTGATTTGGGAGTAAAGAAAACTGAACCAGACTGTTCTCAGTAGTGCCCAATAAAAGCAAAAGAGACAGGTGGTGAACATTGAAACACAGAAGTACCTTCCTCCTGACCAACATCAGAAATGTCTAATTCCATCTGAAAAGGCTTTCAAGGACTAGGAGTGGACAAATTCCTGCAGATTTTGTTGGAGGTTGTAATTTACTAATCTTGCAGTCTCTGTGCCCTTCTCAATAGCTAGTGGTGTGAAACAAAGTTGCATTCTTGCACCAACTCTATTCACCATTTTCTTCAGCATGATGCTCCAAAGGGCCATGGCAGACCTCGATGAAGATAACGGCATTTACATCTGATATGGTACTGATGGGAGCCTATTCAACCTAAGGTGACTGAAGGCCCACATCAAGACCCTAAATCATCTTGTCCGTGAGCTGCTTTTTTGCTGAAGACGCCACTCTCGTTGCTCACACAGAAGCAGCTCTGCAGCGCTTAACATCCTGCTTTGCAGAGGCTGCTGAGCTTTTTGGGCTGGAAGTCAGCTTGAAGAAGACAGAAGTTCTTTACCAACCTGCACCTCAGGAAGTCATCACCATAGGCAAGTCAGAGCTTAAGCCAGTCCAGCAGTTTAACTACCTAGGAAGTATCATTTCCTCAGATGGTAAGATTGACAAAGAGATAGACAACAGGTCACCAGAGGCATACAGAGCCTTTGGACAACTCCATAAAAGAGTTTGGTGCAATAAACATTTGAAGAAAAGTCCAAAGATTAGTGTTTACTGAGCCATTGTACTTTCTGTTCTTTTATATGGGTCTGAATCATGGGTCATCTACCGTCATCCCCTGTGGCTCCTCGAACGCTTCCATCAGCGCTGCCTCCGTGCAATCCTAAACATCCACTGGACTGACTACGTGACTAATGTTATTGTCCTTGAACAGGCAGGGGTCACCAGTATTGAGGCCATGTTGCTGAGGACACAGCTGAGACGGGTAGGGCATGTCTCCAGGGTGGAGGATCATTGCCTCCCTAAGATTGTGCTCTATGGTGAACTCTCCACCGTCTGCCGCAACAGAGGAGCCCCAAAGAGGAGATACAAGGATTCCCTGAAACTACATCTCAGTGTTAGTCATATTGACTGCCATCAGTGGTCCACTCTGCCCTCCAATCAAGAGACATGGAGGTACACCATCCATAATGCTGCTGCCTGCTTTGAGAATGCACGTAGAATCAGTCTTGAGGAGAAAAGACAATGCAGAAAGAACTGTGCCTCGTCACTACCACCTGAGGAGACTTTCCACTGTGCTTTTTGTAACCAGACTTGCCTGTCTCGCATCGGTCTTTTTAGCCATCAGCGTGCTTGCAGCAAGCGTGGGTAGAGTCCTTCCCATATCTTCATTTGTGAAGCCTAGCCATGATGATGATGAAGACAATAATTCAAAATTTTTTCTTCTGTAAAAGAAATCTCAAACAAACTATTAGTCTATTAACTGTTTTGGAAAGTGACAGTAGGAAATATTTTCAACTTTGCATCCTACATCAGTTACACACTTAGGAATTTTTTTTCTGGAATAATTTTCAGGAATATACATTCTAGTAAGCCTGGTTTAATTCTTTTCTACTCTTGGTCAAACATTGCAGAACTTACTTATAAATGGAACTGGCATGGGTCCAGCACTGTGCAATGTCATTAATTCAAGAAACTTTTTGTATTGAGAAACTTTTGAAAACTATCTATTTGAGTTTATAGTAAATTTTTGAAGATATTTAAAATAAAATTTCCTTTTGATAACTAAGTTGTGACTGCTCATTTTCCTTATGTTTCTGTATGTATAGAAATTTTCCTTCACCAGCAGTGTTGAATATTTCACAAATGCAATTTAGTCCTGACTACATGCTGACTACATAGGTTTTTATATACACTACACTGTCATCACTGAATTGTTTAATTGCCTCTGAAGTGCAGCACACCCATTTTCTAGAATCTTCTATGTCTGGAAAAATTTAAACAGGTAAAAAAGAATTAAGTGCTTCTTAAAGCAGTAAAAGTTTTTTTCTACTTTTACACACAGGGACAAGTCTGACTGCTCCCAAGGTGTGAAAAATGAAACTTAACATACAGCTCTGCTAATCTGAGAAAGGATTGTAAAGTACTTTGTTTCAAAATTACTAGTGGAGTAATATTGTAGTTGATTATTAGCTCAGCTAATAGGACTGGCTTTTACGATGGTTACCTAGGTCATAGGAGATGACAGTCAAGCCTTCAAGTGAGGTCGCTTACATCTTTTATATCCCACTTACATTATATCTCCAGATAAAGGGATATACATGTTATAGAAAGTATCATGATCTTTTTATGCATAACACTGATACAAAATGGCGGCTTCTTGCAGAAGATAAAAATTATGTTCCACTGGAAAATTTTATTTTATTAAGATGACATTTTCTGACATTATATGAGTGGTGAAATAGCTGAATAATTAATGAGAAAGATAATACAGAAACACTGGCTGGAAACAGTATGGTTAATATGTATAACAATTGGTTATTAGATGGTTTTTAGATGACTGCTGTAGTGTTTCCCAATTCATAAACTAGACTCTTTATCATTGTCTATTTTTTTTATCATCACTTATAGGTATAGAGTTAAATAGTAAACATTTCTATCAGATCTCGAGCAGCCTCCTAGTGGTGTTTACCAAGACTTTTCCAGCTAAATTAAGGGCCTCTTAGAGCTAAAATGACAATAGGTTTTTGCATCACTTTCATCTTGGAAATAATTTTCTGTAGAAGAAAGAAATTCTAAATTGCACAGCACAGAATGATGCTGAGAGCTTTCAAGTCGCTTAAAGGAACTTGTACTGATCTCCAAAGTTGTTTGCATTGCCAGTGGACTCATTAGTTTATAGCCTCAGAAAAGCTTTCAGCATTTACTGGAGATAAAGCCTGGTCCAGAAATTCAGAGGATAAGCCTGTATGTGGATCCCATCTTCCCTTATTTGTCAAAGCCAAAGTTGTTTCTGTTCTGCATTTTAATCTCAGGCATGTTAAATAGCTTTCTGCTGTGTAGAAATCAAACATGAGAGATCAGAGATATTTGCCTTGACTTCTGAGAGGTCAATGTGCCTTTTCTTGGAGGAGAAATGAAAGGATGAAGACATACAGTGCTTTACTGAGTCTGCTTTTATGTACAATATACACAACCTCCCTGATGACTGTGCTTTTGAACAGAGGTATGAAATAATCAGAACAGACCTCAGAAATCATTTGTGCTCGAATTTCCAATAAGACTGTCTGTAGAGAAGTTGCTACAAAATAGTGTTCTATGGCCTAACATACTGAGTTGGTTTTTTGTTTGTTTGTTTGTGTTTTGTTTTGTTGTTTTTGTTGGGTTTTTTTAATAACTAGATGCTTTTTTTATCAGTAAATAAAGGTCGAGCTGGTGAGCCAGATGAACATCACTTAGAGCTCATGTCCATGGATTTGGAATTATAACTTCTATGAGTCTTTTCCATCTTCTATAACTACGGTTTTTGTAAATATTTTCAGACAAATACAGAAGACAATTTTCTCTTCTATGAGCATGTGGCGCTGATGTTATTTATACTCTGTCATGATACTCTAAAGTGTATTCTGCATAAAAGTATTACCCACAACTTCATGAATAGCAAATTTAATTATTCAAATAATGAATTTGATAAGTAAAAGCATTTCCTAAGAACATGTATATTAACTATGATAATAGAATTTTCTCTTTTTACTTACAGAGGTTTGAGTTAAAGATTTTCTAAAATATTTATTAGACTCATTAAATAAAACTATTTTGATTTTCATTGTGGTTTTATGTTGGTTTTTGAATAAAAAATGGGAATATTTCGGGCATTGTGAAAAGTTAATATTAAATTAAATTTAAAATATTTAAATATTTTTGCACTAGGAAGTTATTGCTACATGTGTGTGCAAGCAGCTAAATAATACAGGATGACTTATTCCTTCAATCAAAACAGATTGAATTCCAAATATGAAATATTTATTACAAATTCACAACAACTCCACACCATAAGCGTTTTATTAAATTTTATAGCAAATTATAAATTTATTTTTATAACAATAAATGAGTTTAAATGTTTCATTTACTGGCAATATATGTCTAAATGTACTTATTTCACTACATATTATTTCTACAATTCTAATCTATGCTATATTGAGTACATTTCATATTAGCTAGCATAAACTTACCATTTTATTTTATGGAACAACCTGGATACTTGCAGCCACACTCAAGGAAAAAAAAAGATACCTTTTTTTCTTGCTGGGATTTCTTTGCAAACATCTGTAAAGAAACATGTTTCAGATATTGCTGAATTAACATGATTATACTTAAACTGTGCGTCCTGGCTTTAATTGACATTTTGCTTTATTTTAGTGAACCCATTGCTACCATGTAGATCTTAGAATTACACTAAATGCAGGCATATGGATCTACTTAACATGGTTTCACACTAAATTTGTACAGTGCTTGATCTTCCCACTATATAATGGCACTTTTTTGTTATCGACACATTTATGGCCTACAGCTGACTGCTTTTATAGCTTTTAATTAAAATCTGAAGTGGAAAGTGTCTATTAGTGTGTGAAACCAGTCATAAAGAAGAGGCTGTACAGACCCTGCATATAATGGAGAGCAGTTACATCACTTTCCCCACCTTTGTCTTCATGATGAAGAGAAGCTCATTCAAGATAATTATATCAAAGTGGGAGGTCCGGGAGGCAGAGCCTATTTTGACAAGTGCCCTTGATTATTAAGGACCTACAAATAAACTTGCAAACCAGGTGTTTTATCAATATTTTATTGGTTTTCACAGTCTTGTTAGAGAATCTCTCCTACAGTTTGTGGACTCATTTTCATTCATGTAACACATGAACATTTTCCTTTAGATTGGCAGCTGACCTTGTATATCATGTTGCATCATTGGATATTAAATTTTTCCCTAAAAGATATGTTTTCAAAATTCCTGGAATCTACACATACATTTCCACTAATGAATTTGAAAAATGTTAATTTGTCACACACTCTGTGATATATTTCCATAAGTTTCTTTACCTTATACAAGTGTTTGACCACTACAAAGTTTCAGAGCCTTTTCTCATGAGCAGCCCTGCTGCTTCAGACTCAGGAAATGAGACCGAAATTTTTCTCATTCTCATGTAAACATCTCTTCTTCCAGTTTATAAGCACACAGCTGAAACACTCACAACAGATTTGAAATAATATAAGTCTTAATGTACTGTCATTCTTAAGTACATTTTTAATGCTTTTTGTGAAACAAATAAAAAACCCCCACAAAACTCAACAACAAAAATATGGCCCATTCTCACAATTACTTGGACTTTCAGATTCATACTAATCTCTTTCTTTCATTCTCCTTAGTCTGGAAACAACTTTCTGCTTTCTAAATGCCTTTCTCCTTTTCTTCCTGAAATAGTCTTTGCAGCCTTCCCTCTGCTATGTTTTTTCCTCTGCATGTCCTTTCACCTCTGACAATATTTTGTAAGCTTTGCTCCTTGTTCTTCTCTGAATATATTTCTCAATAATGGAGTTGTTGATTTTTGTGTCCTTGGTGATAGACTGATTTTTTTATAGTTTTTAATTGCTTATGAAATCTGTTTGTTTTTTTTTTCTTTCAGTACAAGAATTTGCTGTCAAGAAAGAAATCAACATCACGTGGTGAATTCCTTACAAATGTTGGTAAATTTTTTACAAGTCTTCAAAAACATGGTCACATAAACTGAAGCAATTTTATTACAGTGCTTGTAACTTTGGATATCATATTTAAATAAAAATCTGATCATATTATGTTGCATCAAATTAAATAACTTCAATATTAATTAGTTAATTTAACCTTACTATGAATTTATAAATCTATTGCATTTTATAACATGTGAATATAAATATATGTTTTATATGACAGTATTTTACCATTTTTAATTGAATAAAACAAAGTCTGATTTAATTTTCTTTGTTCCAATCAAAAGGCACATTTTTATTATTTTGAAGCTATTGACCCAGTGTCCAACTTAAGGACTTCAGGCAATGAATGCCAACAGGAACAGTCTGTGGTAGTGAGTACAGAAAGACTAGCAAAGTAATATGTGGAGAGATCATTACACTAAAAATGGTCACATGATATTTAACTTGATGCTTTTCAGTTTGGCATAGAAGATGAACTCTGTTATGTGAGTTCTAGAACTTTTAAATATAAACCAATATTTAATTTCCATTTATTTTTTCTGGTGTATTTCCTAAGATTTTAGTTGTTCCACAGCTTCAGGTAGGGAATTAAAAAAAAGAAAATTATGGAAATGCATAAGCCTCTCCACTGTTCTGCATCTGGCATAAAAGCAGATCTCCATGTGAAGCACAAGGAATGAGACTATATTTATAGCAGGATTTAAGTAGAATTAGTCCATCTGTGAGGACAACATGGATGTGTATAAATATCTTAGAGACTGAAGATTCAGCACAGACCAGGACTGTCATGGAAGGTTAATATCAAACTAAGCCTGTTGTGTTTGCGAGTACTAAGAGGCTCCTGTACTTGTAACTCAAGAGGGATTTGAGGATTGCACCTTTTCAAGTAGCTGGAGTTTTTATCAACTACCTTCTATACGCCACATATTTCAAAGGAGTGTTTTTTTCTGGAAGGGGCTACAATGACTGATAAGTGACTACTTCGTCTATTCTCACAGAACAAAGTCTTAAAACAAGCAGTTGCTGCCATGTAGACATTCCTCAAATTACAGACTATCACCAGTAATTGTGGCAGAGAAGGCCAGAGGAAAAGAAGGATGTTAGCAATGTGTATTTGACTTAAAAATGATTCAGGGACAGCTTCTCGACAGAAAAAAACCTATACTTTGCTTTCTTCAGATTTTATCTTTTTTCAACACAATGAGATGGCAGAAGACTAAATAAATTATTTTTTAATGACTTACTGAAAAGAAACATATTATCTGTTACAGTCCTTCAAATAGTATGTTCTGTTTATATTATTAGTTTCTTGAAAATATGTTTCCCAACTGATAGATTTAACCAATTCCAGAACTAGGTTTGTATCAGAAAAACAGAAAGCTGCTATACTGCCACATGCACAGACTTAACTCTCTGAAACAATATTTATTTCCTGTGAATTTCTTTCAGTTGTAATTTTTGTAGTTAGTGTATGACATTTTCAGACAGAAGCATAACATTACCTGACAGTACCTCTTCGTATCATGAAATGGGAGCCATAGGTAAAGGGCAAAATAAAATCATTTGTGTGGAACAGACAGACCATTTACCAGCAATAGCTTTCATTTCATATATTTCATGTATGACCTGTTGAAGAAAATCACCTTGTTCTCTGAAACATCTCTGGTATATTGATGAGGAGAGATAGATTATTATGCCACATCTTTTATTATTAAATTTTCATCCTATGTGGATTTTGTGCCAAAGAGCAAAATTTAGGAACATACGTAGGACAAATCCAGTCACTATGACTATATTTTCTCCTCCATCCATCCCCTCAGAGAGTATCATCCAATAAAAAAACCAGTAAAGTGTCTTCCATATTGAACCACCACTATTTTTTTTTTAAGATAACACAGCAAAGAACAAGTTGCAGAAAAATAAACACAACACATTCCCAGTTTTCTACACCTTGCTATATGATAGTTTGTATGGTAGCTTTATTTGATTCCTTTATATACTGAATACTTCCAGGCCTCTGGTAACAAATGGATATCAGTGGGTTTGCCGCACGAGTGCTAGAGATTTTGGGATTTATCATACACTAGGCTTGAGAAAACAGCCATCTCTCCACTTTGTGAAGTATGACTGTGAGCCCTGGAGATGAATGGAACTGATTATTTTTTGTATTTGTCACCTTCCAGCAGTAGACACTAAAGGTGAGTGATATAGGCAGCTCTGTCATGCAACAGAAATGTCCTGTGACCCCAGGCAGGCCTGAGAAGGGAAGGTTGAACTGAGGCACTTGTGGGAGCACATTATCCAGACCTTTTGTTGATCTTGGCCTGGGATCAGTGCTGCAAGTAGTAGATGTACTGCAAATGGGATTGGCAGCTGTCCAGCAAACTGACTGAAATGCCAACTACTGTATCTATGGAATAATTTGGAGGTTTTTTGTGGTGTGGGGTTTCTTTTTGTGTTTTGAGTTCGTGGATATCTTTTGCTAATTCTGCTAACAACCATTCCCTTTTTACCAGTCTTCTCTGAAAGGCATATTGATGGGTTACGTGTTTTCTTTTCCTGATATGAAAACTTCAGCTTGTCATTTTAATTACGAATCCATGAGGTACAGATATACACAGAAAATTTTGTCCAAAACTGCCTGGAGTGCTCCATAATCCTTGCGTAATGCATATTTTGGTTAGTCAGTGGTGCTGAACTATTCATGGAAATGCAAATTAAATCCAATTAGTTGCTTCGTCATTTAAACAATGTTCTTGTATTCTTATGTAAGACTCACTATCAACTGAAAATGAATGATAATTTATATCAATGCATATTAATGCATCAGATTATCATGGCAACATTTGCATAAACATTATCTGTGGCATCTTATGGTCATATGGCACATCTTGCATAATTATGTGTTTTAATAAATATATCTATCGAGACATTTGCCCTTTCAATTCCATGAGCAGATTCGCAATTGCAGGTGTTCTGTGCCTATGAAGCATTTCCTGGTGGACAGTGAGGTCTTAGAAACAGTGTAAAACCCAGGAATGCATATCATGTTGAATGACAAGGATCTAAAATACTCCTTTTTCTTTAAATACATTTGCAATTGTGGGATCTCAATCTATGCAAATGATATCCAGAAGTAGCAGCCAAAGTTCTGTCATTCTTTTTCACTCCTGTGGCATTAAAGCTGTGATAGAAAATATATGTCCTTTGCACTTCCCCAGTTCGAGATTGTGTCATCAAATTTGTATTCAACTTAATGTTTAGGGGCTTAGTCATTGTAATTAATCATGTTGTAACTGTAGAAAGATGCCTAATACCCCATCCCTATGCATTATTTAGATTATTTCCTTAGTGAAAGGAACAAGCAAGAGATTAATTAAATCAAACACTTTGAGGTCTGTTTTCCCATTGATGAGCAGAGGATTTATATGCAAAACTCAGGTTAGCATTAATATAATTTTGTTGCATAAATCACTTAGGCATTGATAGAAACAGTAAGACTTTTAGTGACTTCCTTAAACACCTTTTCCATCACTACTGTTTAGATGGTCATTGTTATTAGTGAAGGAATATTATTATAATATTTTATTAGGTAATGTAACAAGTAAATTTAGTAATGAACTATAAATAAAAACTCATCATACAGGCAAATGATGCATACTCTTACAAAAAATACAGACCCAATACAGGCTTTAAATGTCATTATAATTATGACTTGTTTCCGAAAAACAGCACTTGCTATTTTTTGTAGGGTATTCCTCTGAAAAATGCTATTTTTTCATATTACCATAGAGGGTAAAAAGCAATTAATCATCTAAAGAGTCTTGTTGATAGGTAGCCTTTTTTCATACACTGATCTACATAATTTGCAAGATGAATCACAGTGAAATGAAACTCTAAACTGTTTTTCGTAGGTGCTTGAATCTTCTACTAACACTGAAGTCATTGCTGAGTGTGAGTTGGTTACTGTAGCACTTCTTCAAATCTTTCTTTTTCCGAGGAGAAACCTCTGTTCTGGGTTGTTATTTCTTGTTGGTTCCCTTAAGTAGGAGCTTTTTTTCACTCTTCTCCAGACTACTAGTTTATTCACTCTCAGGTTTTTTCCTGATTATTTCCATTAGAACTGATAATTGCAATAAGTTTTCTCTTAGTACTAGTAATAGCAATATGTTATCCTACACAGACGAGCAGTGTTTTTCCATTTACTGCATTCTTGTGTCTTTCTATTCACTAAAGAAAAGCCTCCCTAGTTTGCAGTGATCTTTCTAATGGGCTTTGCAAAAAAAGCCATCTTTTCTTACACATCAGGGCATACCTATCTCCAGGATTGGGCCATATCCCTCATATTCTCACTAGAGAACACAATGTTTTGTCAAGTTTACAGTTTGACTTTGAATTTTGAGAAAGTATATTTCTGTATTTGAAAAAATATTTATGAGAGATTAACTGATCTAATAATCAAATGCGAGTTTTTATGTTTTTCTGATGAAGTGCCGAGGCCTGAACAGTAGGCCCTGAGCCAGAGTTGACCTCTATGTGAACCTTCAAGCCTAATGTTGTATTTACCCACGTATCTGCTTATTAGCCAATATTGTGCATAGTAGGAGTATGCCTGTGTAAACAGGCTTGTTAGTAAGATATATTGGTAACAGATTTGCATCTGTTCATTAATGAGATAGGAATATATCTATTTTCTTGTGTTAAGAAACTGATCAAGGACATGGAAGTAGATGGCTGGCCTTGTTTACTGAAAATGATCCAAAACTGACTCCCTTGATTTTCCCCTGAAGCCCTGGCCAGGCTATGAGTGAAACTCAAAGAGAGAAGAAAGCTACTACACTAAGTAATGGTGTAAGCTTGTTTCTTTAACAATATAAAAGCTGGATCCTTTAGCAGAGAAGATGGAGACCTCACCTGCAAGTGGATGCATTGCATAGGATTTCCCAGTTACTGAGAGTGGTTCTTTGACCCTTCACTGCGACTGGGGCTCCCCAGCTGACGTTTGGGTCTGGATGACGGTAATGTATTGAAGAGTAACAGGTGATGTATCTTTCTTAATCACTACAGGCACTCTTGCAGTAATGATTAGGTGTGTTGCTAAACTTAAGCTTTTGTAATCCTTTGCTTCTTTTGTAATTCTTTGCTGTTTTGCACTATTTAACTTCATACACTTGTACCTTGAAGCTGGTGTTTGTTTTACTTGTGCAAAACAGTCAACCACAGTAAATCAGTTTACTCAGCTACCATTTCACAATGCCATTATTTAAAAAAAAAAAAAAAAGCTTTTATTTTTTTAAATGGCAAAGTTAAATATGTAGGGATTTCAGTCTGACTACCAAATGTACATTTTTCAATGTTCTTTAATTCTTTAACTGCGCATCTAAAGTATTATTAATGATGCTGTTCAGCATTAGTCTCATGTTTTCATGGAGGTTTAGACAGCAAATTTCACTTTCCAGTCCACTCTATTTTTTCTCATAAAGCAGACAAAAAGTAGAGACCGAAACTGTAGAGGGACTCTTCAGTATCAGGAGTTGCTAATGCATCAGAGCACTGTATAACCAATATAATTCTAGGGGAGAAATGTTCAATCTTTACTCTTTATACTTAGGTGGGTTTGAGCTTTCTAATAATCATTTATTTGAATATACATTGGTAGCCAGCGGAACAATGCATACAAGAAAAACTTAGCTATTAGAAGCTTTTCTAATGCCACTTTTAGGTTATTCCCCCAGTCTATCATCATGACCATAATCATGACCTTCAGTGTGGTTCCTTCTGGCAACACAGATGAAGAATAGCTACTTAAACAATTATGAAACTAGCATCACTCTGTTCCTATTGCTCATTGCTGTGTATGCATATGATGGAAACTCACTTGCACATAATTTATTCATTACCACCAGTAGCTTCATTTCCTGATTGTCAGCTGTATATTTTCATGATATTTTAAAGACAAGTACCATGCTTTAATGAAAACGCACAAATGGGATATCATAAGCTATTAAAACAAAAGTGATTATTATGCAAAGTGAAACAAATTACTTAGTATTGGAGGTATACAGTTTTGAATCCTGAATTGCTTGGGGACTTGTGAGAATGCAGCAATGAATGTAAAATGTGGAAGCAGAAAAAAACCCTAGTGTTTTTGAAAGATGGATGACAGTAATTATCATGAGCAATGACTGACTATTGGTCTCCACTTTGTCTCTCCATAATTCTTTCTCTTTTTTTTTCCTCTTGTGAAACATTAACTCTAGACAGTCAGATGCAAAATGTTAGCATTTTTCAATAGTCTAAAAGGCACAGTCTTCACTAGCCCTTTTTAAAGCTTGCTCTATCTTCTGCATATCAGAGAAACATAAATGAATATATACTTAGCGTATAAAGCTGATAATTTAAATACCATGTGGTAAAGCATAGCTTACAAGTTTTGGTTTGTTGGGTTGTTTTGGTTTTTTTGTCAATCTTTTCCTTATTCAAAAGAAATATTTACATAAACATATTTAAAATGCTGAACAACTGTATCCCTAAGTGATTAAGCCTACATTGCTGTGTTAGTTCTTTTGATGTTATCTTTCTCCTAGTCACATTTATGAAAACAAGAAAATGTTGAAACTCTTTAATAAAGAAAAGAACAGTTAAAAAATTAGTTGAAAAGGAAGAGTTTACACAGAGGAATATGTCATGGAAATGTCTGCGGGTGATACATAGCATGGGAAAAGTCTAGCAACAACTGTTTCATAATCCATTGCCAGCAAAAGTGTTAAATTCTCTGAACCAGCTTTGCATTGTAATGAGAGGGAGTTGAAAGAGAAAAGATGCAGTGCAGAGAAAACACTGAGTGAAGGCAGGAACAATTGACCAGAGAAACACTGTATGGAAGAGCAATAACTTAAACAAAACCCCAAAAAGAAAACACCTAAAATCCACAGCAAACCCTAAAATTAACCAGCAAAGCCTAACAACAGAAAATAAAACAAAGAAAACATCAACCATTTTGGAGTGTGAAGTCAAAGGGAAAACTCAAGAAGGACAGCTGAATAATAGCAACAAGAAAAAAGACTCCATGAGAAAGAGCAAGGACTGGAAAGAAGGAAAATAAGACCCAAGCAAACAAAAAAGGAAAAGACAACTAAATGGAGGAACATGGGACAAAAAGTGTACACAGAGAAGTAATAGAGTGGGAACAGATCAGCTTGGAAGAAATGAATTCTCTCCCAAACATGACAGTTTTGTGCAAAGGAGAATTTCCAGGCAAGTGGTGTGAAATACTTACCACACTTCTGAGTGGTGCAAACTAGTTAATAATTATATATTCAAAAGCAGTAACTGAGTTCATTTTATGGACATATATTATCATCATCTTCATCATCATGGCTAGGCTTCACTAATGAAGATATGGGAAGGACTCTACCCACGCTTGCTGCAAGCATGCTGATGGCTAAAAAGGCCGATGCGGGACAGGCAAGTCTGGTTACAAAAAGCACAGTGGAAAGTCTCTTTAGGTGGTATTGATGAGGCACAGTTCTTTCTGCGTTGTCTTTTCTCCTCAAGACTGATTCTACGTGCATTCTCAAAGCAGGCAGCAGCATTATGGATGGTGTACCTCCATGTCTCTTGATTGGAGGGCAGAGTGGACCACTGATGGCAGTCAATATGACCAACACTGAGATGTAGTTTCAGGAAATCCTTGTATCTCCTCTTTGGGGCTCCTCTGTTGCGGCAGACGGCGGAGAGTTCACCATAGAGCACAATCTTAGGGAGGCAATGATCCTCCACCCTGGAGACATGCCCTACCCGTCTCAGCTGTGTCCTCAGCAACATGGCCTCAATACTGGTGACCCCTGCCTGTTCAAGGACAATAACATTAGTCACGTAGTCAGTCCAGTGGATGTTTAGGATTG
>VXBA01005584.1:72137-96106 GCA_013399895.1 Serilophus lunatus | reverse complement strand
ACCGTGCATCCCATACGCCGCCTGCCCTGGGACTTCCCCCGGGAATGTTGGAGGCAGGGGGAGGGTGAAGAAGCAGGACTGAGGCCGTCCTGGCTGGGCCGGCGGTGGGGCTGCCTCCTGTGCCACCTGAGCTGGGACTGAGGGACCACACACACTGTGTGGGGAGGGGCAGGAGCAGGTGGGAACGGCACCTTCCTGTCCCTGCTCCGTCCCGCACTCCCGGGAGGCTGGGGAGTCGCCCCCACCTGTCCCAAGACGGCTCTGGGGGAAACGAGAAGCTGCTGCCGTCCAGCCCCATCCCTGTCCCATCCCACGCCTCTGCAAAATGACAGGAGCACAGACTGTCCTGTCCCCAGCTCAGCCCAGGAACCAGCAGGGCACAGGGAGAGCAGCCCCCTCCTCCCCCTCCCCAAGTCCCAGGAGAGCAGCTGGAGCAAGGGCCCCCTCCCCGTCCCCACAGCTTGTAAGGAAAATGGGATTTTAACTCAGGTAAGCGGGGTTTCTTACATTCTTCCCCCTCCCAAAATCCAAGAACACCCCCAAGCCCCATGCCCCCTTTGACCTCCCACGATCCCAGCCCCCCCAAACCAATACAGAAAGGTAAATTCTTGATTGTATTATTCTGATCAATTAATATAAAAATAGTCTTACTTTTGCAAAACTTTTGTGGTTCTTATTTCTTCTGCTTTTTTAACTATTTGTACCATGAGTGTTAGATCTCACAAATGTTCATTGTATGTAAGTTCTCAAGTAGATACTGCACTTATTTCCAGTAATAGTCTAATTAAGTCAAAGTGCACCTTGGATCAAACTCAAGATCCATTAAATCAATTGAAGTGTTTCCATTTACTTCAATGGAAGCTGGATCCAAGCCATCACATCTGCTACTCTTCAAGAGTGCCATCGTTTATCTTAAATACACCAACTTAAATTCAATTAAGAGTAGAATAAAATCTCTCAAACAAAATGCAATGTAACACTGTGCTATAGAGCTTACTTGAATGCTACATTATACAGTGTAACAGAAAAAAACCCAACCAACCAAATACTATATCAAACATGATGACAGAGACAGAGATTTAAATCAGTTTTGACTTCAATCAGTTCTTGCTCAATCAAGAACTGATCAAAATTTGTCAGAATTGTTATCACTCAGGTCTTACTGATTTATTTGTTAATTCATAAGGCTTTTATTTACATTGTGGTGGTTTAAAGCACCACTGTTTGTTTTCACTAAGGGCTAGCCGAACAGTGACGAGAAGACTGAACAAAACTAACAACAGGGAAACATTTATTCATGAGCTCAACCAAAGAAAGATAACAGTTTAAGGGAACTCCAGACCTAACACAGAAAAACACCCGACAAAAACCACAAAAAAGGGAAAAAGAAAATAAAAAAAAGGGAATAAGGGAACTGCTTTCAAAGGCCAGGCAGGCTGGCCAAAGTCAAGCAGTGGGAAGGGAAAGTCGCTTCCTTCTTCTCTCTCCCTCTCTCTGATGGTAGCCAACTCCCAGACCTTGAAGTCTCTGAAAAACACAACAGAGTAAAAGGTCCTTCCCCCAACTTGGGATGTTTATTTGGGGAAGCTTTCAACCTGCAGTTGTGCTGGTGTGGCTCCGATGCCGATGGGTGTGGGCGCAGTCNTTTTACCAGCGGCGGGATGGCTGCTGCCTCCCAGGGTGCCCACTGACCACAGAAACCCACAAAAGGGGTGTCCAGGGCCAACCGAGGCCACAGGGGCTGCCTGGGCAGCGACTGCACCCTTCCTGCTGCGCAGGGTCTGTTTCCGGGGCCGCTGGCATCGCGGGCCTCTTGCTGGCTTTTCCTCGTGGCAGCGTGGGACCAATGCGACCACCGGGGCACCTCCACAGCAGCGCTGGGCCAGCAAAGCCACTGCCGACCCCCAGGAAGAAGGCGACCGCCCAAGAGAGAGGAAGGAAAACATGCAGTGACCTCTCCTCCCTGGCACTGGGACAGCTCCGGGCAAAGGACCCGAACTGCAACAGTGTGGCTGCTGGGACTGCGCTGGCAGGACCAGCCGAGCTACCCTCCTGGCCCCACCGCCGCCTTCCCGGGGAGAACCAGCAAATGCCCACACAGGGGGCCATTCCTGGGCCGAAGCTGCGATTAATGCCCGCAGCCCGCCGCCTCCTCCCAGCCCGCCCCACAACCCCGTACCAGCACCGTGGGCTCCCAGGAACCGGCCCTGTATACTCCCGGAGCCGGCCCCACACGCATCAGGCTCCTGGCCCCGCTCCACCCCCACTCTGCGGGCTCCCCATCCCGCACAGCTGGGCCAGGGCCGCGCCGGAATTAAACTCTCTGCGGCGTGTCCCGAGGAAAACCAGCGGTGAGTTGAGGAAGGAAGCAAGGGGAAAACTGAAAAAGAACAGGGTTTATACCAAAAACGGGGCATCCCTTCCCCTTTTAACTCCCCCACTCCCCCTAAGAACCTCCCAGCACCCCTCTGTACCCCCCTCCCCTTTCAAACCCCTACATACATATACACTGAAATGTGGATGCGTTATCTTGAAAGTTTCAAAGGAATTCACCTGAGTTCACCTTGATTATAAGAAATCCTAATTACTTCCACAGCCGTGAATTCGGCATAATAGGTATGACTTGAATTGAATGATTCCTAAATTCTAGTAGCTGTAAAGTCAAGGAAATAATTTCATATATTTTCCTAAGATTTTTTTAATACTGTGTTGTCACACGTGAATGGAAAAGGAGTGTGGATGAAAACATAGTTTTCTGTAGGTACACAGTTCTTCAGAGCTTTCCCAGTAACATTGTGACAGTATCTTTAAGCTTCATCCTTAGTAATCTATGACCTACTAAATTATGTTTCTGAGTGTTATTGAGAAGATGCCTTAAAAAATTAATCATTTTGGATTCCTAGATCACTTGTATAGGTCAGCTAGAAATACAGTAGATTCTTTGAAATAATTTCTCTGAAAAAAACCTACCAAGCAGAGCAGCTTCGATTCTTCTATCCCTACATTCTTCTATCCCTAGGATTCAGCCTACACCATGTCACTACTTTTCTCCCATTACAGCCAGAAAGAACTGTTTTTCTGAATCAAGTTACTTCTGGAAATTAATTGTCAGTGAAGAGTTAGTCAATTACAATTACAGAAGGATACATGAAGGAATCATCTCAGTGAGGAACAATACATAATTAGCTACAATAAAACTAATGATGACATGGAACTAAATTTTTCAGTCTTTTTACAGGAACATATAGTCACTTCAAGACAGATGAATAACTTCTCTGACATACGCTTGAATTTAACAACTTCATTTAATCCATTTATTTCAGAGATGAGTGGGAATGGTTTGATGAAGTGCAGGCATGGTGCTGTCAGCAGTGTCATAAAATAATTCTAATTATAAGGTCTCACACTGTGAACTCCACAAATTGTTCAGGCAAACATTTATCAGAGAAGCGCTGTAGTTCAAAAAGAATGGAAGGAAAGAGAATTTTCCAGTTGTTTCAAACTAGTACTGTGTAGTTCTTTGTTAGGAGCCCGTATCTTCATATGCAGTATTGGTAAGAGCTGATGAGCATATAGTTGATTTTAATATTACTCTTACAGTTACATTGTGCTTACTGAGTATTAAATACTTACAATAAATAATTTATGCTGTGAGGTTCAACCTCTCTTTCTGTTTTCCAGGGATTGTTTATAACCTTTATAATATCTTCCACTATTAGAACTATTTACTGAAAAAAACCCTCTATAGATGGATCTTGATTTGCAAACCTTTCATTGAAGTTTCTTCTAGGTAGCAGTCATTCCAAATTCGAGTCGTTGGTTCCTTATAAAGCACCTAAGCAACAAGTCATAATATTTTACTTAATTGTTAGGTGTCCATTACTAGAGATGACAATGCAGTGGTAGAAACTAAAAGGTTGAGCTCAGATTTCAATATGTGAACCATGCAAATGGTCAATGAACCAAACAGTATGAATAC
The DNA here is from genome assembly GCA_013399895.1 of Serilophus lunatus. Lineage (NCBI taxonomy): Eukaryota > Metazoa > Chordata > Aves > Passeriformes > Eurylaimidae > Serilophus > Serilophus lunatus. The sequence continues at coordinate 92,127 of VXBA01005584.1, read as the reverse complement.
ATGCAGACTGAAAAGTATTTCCTGAATAAGAATGAAAGCCAAATTACTTGACATCAAATGTTTCTTTGTTAATAGCAAATGGAGTATATATGTATAATAGATTTATTTCAACTAGTCCAAACAAAAAGCAGTATTCACATTCTAGGTCAAACTAGAGCTTCCATCTGTTTTTCCCTATCTTATAATAAACTTGATAGTGAGCTTATTCCAAACACCAGATTTAAAATTAAATTTTGAGGAATTTAAGGACAGAGTTCAAAGGTTGTACCTCTGGTTTTCTTCTTCAGTCCTTATAGGTCATCTATATTTAAACATTCCTTGTTGCAAACAGAAACTTTTGACAAAGCAAAGTTAACCTAGCCAAAAGGACCTGCTCCCCCTCTTCATTCATATTCCTTCTATTTCTCTCAGCAGTAGCTATAATAACAGCATTAGCCCTTTTAAGTATTCCTGCTTATTTCTGCACGAGTGCAGGTCTCCATTACTGTATTTTACACGCTTACTTCAGGAAAGAAGAGGGAAAAAACAAGCTTTCTTTCAAAAATTCCATCCTTTAAAAGCATTAAAGATTTAGCATCTGCTAAATCAATGGCAGAGTGATTCGGCATTAATATACTCTTGTCACTTCATATTAGTGCACATACATAAGACAAGTGGTAACTGGATGACATATCAGAATATTGTGTATACAGTGAAAAACTGTACTTTGAGAATGGGGCTGGAACACTAGGCAGCATGTCTTTTCTAACAGATGTAGTTATTTTCTTGGTATTATGGATTTTTGTCTGGAATCCTGCTCTTCATCCTGGTAGTGCAACAGCTTTATTTATAATACCAAATATTGTTGTACTTTAATGGCTCATTTTAATTCTTCATTTCAAGGACAGTTGTTTGGGCTCTACATTCTTGTATAATATGCTGCATTTTCTCTCCTTGTCAAAAATTTAGATTTTTTTTTTCACACTCAGTTAACAGAATAAAGGAAAAACAATGGCATGTAGATGGTTTTCCTACTGTAGTCTGAGTTTATAAAACACTACAGCACTGATCACTATAATAGTTTTTCCCTGGATAAAGTTTTGAAAACCATATTGCAATCTGGGAAGTCTAGAGCAATGTGGACAAGAAAAAGACATTATTATTCAAAGCAACTTTTTTACCCAGTATTCTCTAGGTGTATTCACTATTCCTGCATGTCAGTTTGTTGGTACAGAGAGATGAAAGCATGTGTTTGTTTAGAGATGGTAGCAGGGCTTGCTTTGACATAGTATATCTTAAAATTAAGAAGACTCATGAAATGCAGCTCATAATGTTATCTAGTTTATGAAAGTATTGTGGTGAAAGCTGAAGTGGTTTAAAGTGGTGCACCTACTACACTCTGCATGATTTTCTGCCCCTAACACTTCCGATATTCATAGGAAGTGAAATCATGTAAGCGAACCTATTTCAGTGGAATGACAGAAAGTCCCTTCCCCCTTTTCTACTCCTTTTCTTTATAAAGATTGGTTTTATTTCCAGCCATAGGTAAAGCATTTTTCATTAGAATTTGAAAAGTCATCAAAGAATGCACTGACGACTGCACGATGATTAAGCTGTCTAACAAAGCTTCTTTTGTTTTGCTTATAAATAGATATGGTGGTGAAGACAGAAGAAACTTGTGGCTTCTCCACTCCAGCTGTGAGCCATCAACTCGAGGATTTTACATTTTACATCCTGTCAATACGAATCTTTAAAAGCCTTTTTTCCTTCCTGTTTTTTCTTGTATGCTTCTTTGCTTAATCAGTGTTTCTGATTTATCCACTCTTAAACAGAATTCAAATAAAAAAAACATTACCTTGCAGTTTCAAATTTCAAATACTACTTCTTTTTGGAAGTGCCATTGTTTAATCATAAAGTAAAAGTGTTTCCTGATGTTAATACATCCTACACACCCATTTTGTGTCCAGTCCATATTGTCACACATTCACTCACAAGTAAAGGGATGGCCAGCAAAACCATATAGAGGACTACTATGCAGGAATATAATAGCCTTAGAAATAATAATACACAGAAGTGAAAAATTCCAAAGTCTGCTGCACTGAAGTTCAGTGTTGTGATCCTGCCTTTTGCCCTGACCATTCCCATCTCTGCTGATTCTGAATTCCATTATCTAATGGCCCCTGCAGCCAGTGCTGCCTTCAGTCTCCCCATTCCCAATGAGAACCTCACAGTTTTTTCAGCACTGCACCTATTCTTGTTGGTCTGTCAGTTGGGTCAGGAAACTGTCGTGGATGTCCTTTATAATCCTCCTAGATTACTTATGTACTCCTTGAGTTTTCTTTCTAGTACACATTAAGGTAGTTGAAGTGCTCCAAGGCCTGTGGACATGAGCCTGTTCCTATTTGTAGAAAGCCTCATCCACTCATTCTTCCCAATTATTTTGTTCAAGACTGCAAACAAAAGAGGCTTCTAAGCTAAAAAGCCGTTGTCAGATGTCTTATCAGATCATATAGCTTGGAGTTTATCAGACTTACTCTGTGGGATGTCCAGCAGGGTCTATCATTCTTATTGATTGAACTAATGAGGTTTAGTCCAGTGACTGCTCATTTTAGAGATCTTTAGATTCAGAGATTGATAACATTGTGAATCAAAACTTATCTTCCAAGAGCTATGACACTTCAGTGATGATGTCTATTCCTGGGTACTCATAAAGTATTTTCTTGTAATAATTAGATTTAAATATAACTCCCTTTGTAAAGAAAGGAGAGTGATACATTTCCCAGTGCTGCATGGCTGTAGGTCCATTGTAGCTTGTGAATTTTTCAGTCATTCAACTTCTGATTCGCTTACTTTGATGGTGAACTGTCCAAGTGTAGTTGTTGTGCTCTGTATAATTGGAATTTCATTGCTTGGGTTATGTCTCATTTGTCAGAACCAGTATTTTGTGGTTTATAACTCATTTTGATGATCAGTCTGACTTAATGAGTAAACACTTTGTAATCAATTTTATCCTTATCTTTGTATTAAGACACTACCAATCATAGGCTTTATGTCATAATCTAGAAAGTTTCTTGACCAACCATTTTGTGGATCCTGAAAAGTTATTCAGGTGATATGGGAATGAGCCAACTTAAACACCAATTCCACTTACTTCATTTGGTAGTTCATTACAAATCCCAACAAAATTTGGACACAATTTTTTTTTTCTTTCTGTATGCTATCTTCAAAGTTTCCTATTCAGGGACATATTGAAAGCAAACGAGTAAAAAAATCCTAGCAAAAGTAAAAAAATACTAGAAAACAGAATCTGTACAATATTACAAATCACCACACCTAGGAATCTTGGTTTGAACCAAGTCCTCTGGTACTAGGTAGTGCAGAAAATTGCAAATAAAAAGAGATGGAACCAAATAGCTTAAGATTAAATGCAAGTCACCAATAAGTAACTGTGTTCTTTCCTTGCTCTCTCTTGTCTGGTCAGATAGGGTATCACCTAATAGCTCAAATTCATTCACGTTGGAACAACTGAGGTCTTTAGTTGCGTTTGCATTTAATAATTACAAGGACAAAACTGGTGTGGAAAGAGAAAGAAAGGATCTCCTTTAATGAATGCAGTAGTCTTTAAAAGTATTGATAGTTCATGGCAATGCCTTTATGAAATTTCTCAACATAAACTTGTCTGTAGCTAGAGATCGAAGTCATGATGAATATCTCCTTGTCATTACTCTGTAACTAAGGAACAAGCTGGTAGTGTATCTGTAGCCCCTGCTTCATAATACCTGAACAGAACTTAGCCAAACTCTCAGGTACACCATAGGAACTAATATGCTGATCACCTTTTATGCACAAATTATGCAGTATTTAATTCACTGCAGTATAGAGGGATACAGTCCAAAAATTGTAATATATATTAAAATTGCAGTTGTGGCCTACAGCAAATGAGTTACTGAGAGATATTGAAGAGGTTTTCTCTTTTATAACAAATATTCTTTGAGACAATTGTTCTTGCCTAACTATATTTGTAATATAGTTATTGATGTGTGGAGCTGCATTGCAAATATCTTCATTTGACCTTTCTCCAAAAGCCAAGTCACCTTAGTTGCTGAAAATTTCCGTGGCCCTTTGAGGCCTATTTTGTAAGTTATGAGACATTAATCACAGAAATGCATAGGCAGCAGCTGACTCCCAGCCAATACCACTGAATTTTAGGTTGAACTTGATAATCTTAAAGGTTTTTCTCAACCTAATTAATTCTGTGATTTTGTGATTTAGCAAGAAGCACCACAATCCTTAACCGTTAAGAATAATTTCAAAGCAAACCTTATGTTAGTTTCTTAAAAATCCCTTTTCTTTCCTTTATGAAAATAATCTGCTTTTAAAGTGATGTTTGACCTCTCTCCATACATTCTCACTCCAAAAGGAATATCTCTCAGCATGATCGGTGAAGTGACAAGTCCTGTCATGACACATATGAGTCACAACATGTGGAAAAGGCAAAGATGGTGATCTTTCAACATAGAGTTGGCTTTCTTTGTGATATCAGAATGTGCAGTACACTTGGAGACATATCTAAATTTTCCCCTACCTCCGCAACTTTGCAATTTCTTTGAAAAGTGGGAGAGCTGCATCAGAAATGTAGTAGGAGTGGAAGAAGAACTTAGCAGAAAAAAAAATAGCAGCTTTTTCTTTCAGTACAGACTACTGCAAGAGCTCTATTTTTGAACTGTTTTCTTAATTGTATAATAGAGTGTACTTAGGTGTATCCGAAGGTGTAGCCCCATCTTTATTGGAGTGTTCCAGGAGGTAGTTCAGAAAGAATTCGACTCTTCTAATTTGTTCTTTTTTAGGATACAAAATATTAGTCTCTCACTGTGGTTGCATGTTCTGGAGTTTTAGCCCTACTTTATTGAAGTACTTTTTCTTCCATGGTGCCATGATGTGGTTATCTGACAGTCAGCATCATTGTGGCCAGAAAAAAATCTTCTGTGTTGAAAGAACTACTCAAATGCCAACGCTTTATCTGCTCAGCATTTAAAAGATGAGACTTGCATTTTTAATACCAAAATGTATATTTGGTTGTTTGGTTGGTTGGTTGGTGGGGGATTTTTTTATTTTTTTTTCAATTTTCAGGAAAGACTGCTTCAAAATAACAGCTTCCTTAAATAATCTTAATGACCATGAAGTCAATGATGTGACTGTCGTAGTGAAGATACATGAAATCCAGTGAAACTCAGTGAGAATGTTAGGTCTCTTTCCTCAATTTCTCTCTTCATGAACTTGAAGTACAATATGGCTGTAATACAGCTCTAATAGTAGAGCTCTGCCTGGGATCTTGAATAGCAAATAAGGGGGAAATATAGGTGAATGTTGGATTTTTTTCTGCATAGTTATGTTTTATAATATTAAGACACTATACTTTTAGCTTTTTATTGTTTATGACAGTATGCATATGCAAACTTCACAGGGGAAACCAATCCTAAATATCATCTGTGACAAGAATAGGTGCTTTGTTTCTTAATAAACATATTAAAATTTTGCAACTTTATAACTACAGAACATGTTAATAATGAACATTGAACATTATAATTTCATATACTGTACATCAATGAGTCTTTCAGCAGATGCAGATAGGAAGAGCAGACCAAAGCCAGATGAGAGGTATTTGCTTCACTGCCTGTTTGGACTGGATTGCAGCCAGCAAACCGTACATCATCATCTTATCCCTCTTACTGACCTCATTGTTAAAATTAATCCTTTTAGCTGCTGAATGTAAATTCATTATTACATAATTTTAGCCGAGACTTATAAAGAGTCTTTATAAAAGTAGTGTTTGCTAGGTTGGAATAAGGCTTCCAAAACTACATTAATTCATCCAGAAAGATTTTTGAATAGTGACTCTGTTCATGGAAAAAATAACATTTGTCGTGGTTGGCTTGGATGAATTGTACAGTTTGTCTGTGTGTAGTGTGGAGGAGGGATTGTGCAGTATGCGCTGTTCACAGAAAGCTCTGTGTGCCGTCAGGGAGTGGAGGCACACTGAAGAATTGGTCTGCACTGGTGTTCATCTCTGTGCTGATTCTCTGCTCTTTCTACTCCTGAGTCAACATCTCCTCAATCGCCTGTCTGTGGAGATTGAAAAGCTCCAGCTCAGTGCATTTCCATATTTTAGGACATTTTTTTCTCTCTTATTTGTTCCAGTCAACAATAAAGCATTTGAAAATACTGTCTCTAATAAATGTAGCGTATACTTTTGGTCAGAAGATTTAGTGAAAATGCCCAAAGAGATTTCATGTTCTTCTAAGAATTTTTAAGTTAGAATTGCATGACTGATTGTATTTCAGCACTTAGGATATCACAGATTTTGCAAACAAAATGTGTAGCTGTGGTTGGACTGCTCAAAAGAAAGTAAATCCCATCAATGATGGATTGTCCATGTGTGATGAAAAGTGAAGCATAAGAACGAAGGGCACAAATACCAGAACTACAGAAAATGTTAATTTCAGTCAAAGAATGGGACTAACGCTACAAAATACAACAAAATACAAAGCTAATTTAGACTGAACAGTAATGTTGCAGTGATGTAGTATCAAGCTTATTAATAAAAATAGTTGATTTAATTATTCTACAACTGCTTATTTTTTTGAGGACTACATTTTGCCTAAGCTGTGTGGTGTAAAAAGTGAATTTTAAAGTGGCTCTCTGCCCCCTGTGCCTCATATCTCTGTGGTCATATCTTCCCCATAACAGAAACAAAACCAGACATAATGGAAGGCTTGTCATGTAAATTTACAGTAAGATTTTGGATTCTGATGCAGTGCTAATACAATGAATCAAAATCTAAATCTAAATAAATATTAGTCTTCCTTGAGCATGGAATAAGTAGTAATTAAACAGGCAAACAAAAAATCAACCATATTTATTTGTCTGTTTTCTGTGCCCTTAGGATGATTTCCATTAATGTTTTCATGATTAATTTACAACAAATAATTTGAAAATTCAAAATCTTGTAACTTTCAGGATTCTACAAGTTTTCTTCTTCTCTCCTTTTCATACATAAATGTGCATGCATCCTTACATAAAAATCAGGTTTTTGAAATCATAGCCTGACACTTCTGAAATTCTTTACAATTGCTATAAAAGAGTACAGAACTGAAAGCAGTGAGATAAAGTGAACAGAAATGTAAAGAGTACGTGACATAAGGTTTTGAGGATCCTCTCAGCAAAAACTGAATCTTGGAATTCAAACTCAACACTAATTTTGATAATACTGTGGCCAGAATGGGCCAAGCTTATAATAATGACAAGTACCTATTAAACTGTGGAATCTGAAAAGTATAAATGCCAAACTTCTTCTCATGAGTAATTAAATGCAATATTTAATTTCCATATTCAAATATTTTCTGCCACTGTTGGTTTTGGCCAATTTTAGCTATTATAGTAGCTAATGAATAACTGTAAAAGCTCTGGAAATGCTTATCCTGTCAAACTGCTTATCTGAGCATTGATATAAAAAAATTTTTTAAGGAATATGAGAGAAATAAAAATTGCTTTAGATTGCACGTTTCACATTAACAAATCAGAGGACTTTATTTATGTATAACTTGTAAAAATATAGTTTTTACTTTACAAGCTGAAGAATGCTAGTACCATATGCAGTTTGTGGAACAATATGATTCTTTGGAAGAACATCTTTACATATCTTAGAGTGAATAAATAGCTACTGAGACTAATCTAATTTGATTAAAACTGCAGTCTTTTAGAAAGAATATTAACTATCACTGCCTCTGTATGAAAAAGGTGTGGGTATATGACTCCCAATGAAAAAATCTGAGAGCAATGTATGGGACAGTTTGTTTTTTAGACAATCCTTACCAAAGCCAGTTTCATGTCTTAGGGTTTTACTTCTAACTTTTCTAAATATTATTTTAATGCTGTTCATAAAGTAAAGTAAAGCTGTGGCAGAAAAAAAGCATGCTGTTATTTTCTTATAACAGTACAATGTAGCTATAAAGCAAAAATATTTCTCATCTTTTCTCCCATCCATTCATGCTTTATTTCATGTAGAATATGAAAACCCAGATCGTTTAAAAGAATTACTTGGTGAAATATGTAAATGCAAACTTACATGGAGATTTATCATGCTAAATGATAAAAACGTCAGGACACTGAGTGAGACTGCAAGCATGGTTAACTGTGAAAAAAGGCAACTTTATTTCAATAACTAAGTCAATGTCAGCATTTTTGTGCATGCAGAGAGAGGCATGGGCAGGACAGAGCAGGTTTTGGCATTGAGGCTGCCTTTCAGCTGGCACTGCCTCAGAAATAAGGAATCATGGTCCACTACAGCCTGCACTGGAGCCCATCTATCCTGCTGTTCAAGCCACTTTCCCCTTTAAGAACTCCAAAAACTTCTGCAGCAGATTAAAGAATTGCAGCAGCTTGTCACATGGAAATGGTGAGTTAGGGACATCAATGGACAGGGGGAAACTTGCCCAGTTGTGTTGGTCTTGGACTTGGCATCTGTATGGTGTTGAGGTATAAGCAGGCACTGTCACTATAGTAGTTGCTGCTCCTGGGGTCTGATCCATCTGGACCAGGATCCAGTTGTAAAAGTACTGTGTAGAGATGTAGACTCCAGACAGTTTTCCTCTGGAACAGCCTTTTTACCATCTGGTCATGCCAACCTGCCAGAAGTCATCATTGTGATTATTGCAGATGAAAGGTCCCCTGCTGTAATGCTACAATGGAAGGGAGAGGATTAAGGTGGTGTTTGTATGACCCCTGTCAGCAAGTAGGGCTGGCTCCTTCGCTCTCCCAGCCCCTGCCAGAGCAGAATTCCCAGCAGACCCAGGCTCTGCTCAGGGGCAGGAGACTTCAGAACCTCAGCTGGGAGCAAGTCAGATGCCTGTAAGGTAGGGATCACTTTCCTCTGCACTCAGGGATCCCAGAGGCATAGACAATGGATATTCCAGGGTCAGCACCTGGACCTCTGGGCTCCTGAGAATACTAGACAGCCTATCTGGGCAGAATGACAGGCCTATATTCAAAGAGAGGCACTGGACAAGGACTGGCAGATGGGAAAGAGGAGGGAAGCTCCAGCAGAGGGGATCCATGGTTGGGAGGCTGGCCAGCCGGACAAAGGATGTGCTGGACTGTGTTTGGGAAGTGGTGACAGGGCTGCCCACACTACTGGGGGCTAGGTGACTCCTAGCATGTTCCTGTGGGTTCCCAAGCACACAGGTTGTGGATGTGGATGTGCCCAGTATGCCACTGTTAGCTGTTGGAGAGCTAGGTATTGATGAAGTAGACCTTGACTTCCTGATGGACAAAAGTGCCTTGTGCAGCTGTGAGCAAAGAAAGGAATGAGCACCCAGCAGCTCCTTGCCTGTTCCCCTGTCCTTTGTGGGAGTGAAGGCCTTCCCTAGGGCTTGACTCTGCCCCAGAAGGAGGGTTGGAGAACTGTGTCCCTGCTGTCTCTCTCTGAGGACTGGGCCAGGCCCATCTCTCCAGAAGAAAAAGCCCTGCAGCCCAGTTCTGGTTTTGCCCTCTGCTGTCGGCAAGCCCTACCCATCTGTTCCCAGTATGCAATCTTGGTCTCAGGGCACTGCTCCTTTTTGGGAACACACTTCTTGCAACAGTGGCAGTCCACCCAGAAATGCAACAGCTTTTCAGCTCCCAAACTCTCCCTGTGGCATTGGGCAAGCAAGTAAGATGGATGTAGGGACTGCATGGGACAGGCTGGTCCAATTCCTGCAAGGTGATGTTATATCTCTCAATGACAAGAACTTAGCATTTGTGAACTATTTGACACTTAATCTGGTGCACTTGCACCTCACAGTTCCTCAAGTGACTCAGTGAGGTGGCCCCAAGCACCATGTAACATGTGCCATATTCCATGGCCTGAGGTCCCTGGAAGGCAGATGGAGAGAGGGGTGAAGGTGAGCAGAGACATGTGCTGCAGCAGCTAAGCAGTTCCCTGCCTCCTGTTTCCAAAGGCAGAGAGGAAAACAACATTACGGAGGATGTGAGTGCCCTAGCATGTCTTAGGCTCCAGGTATGCTGAGATGGGGGCTGCTAGGAAGCAGGTTTCTCCCTCAGCAGTCTCTCAGCTGTGCTCTGCAGTGCCCAGAGACTGGGTGCAGTGCAAGGAAATGGGGTGACAGTAGCACACAGGTCTAAGGAAAAGGGCACCCGTTGATGTTGTGCAGATATCCTGATCCCTGGACCTCCTCACTGCATGTCACTAACAAAGCAGTGGGAAGCTGAGAGTACCTACCCTATGCGGACTTATGAGGGCTCCTCCACAGATACACATTATTTCTGATGGGGGACAGTGAAGTGGGGAAAGGGACAATGTAGAGTCATAGAATCATTGAATGTTCTGGATTGGAAAGGACCTCAAAGATCGTTTTGTTCCAACCCTCCAGCCATGCAGAGAGACACCCTCTGTTGGATCCAGTGACTCAGAGCTCCATCCATCTGCTGTTGATCACTGCCAGGGATAGAGCATCCACAGCCTCTCTGGGCAACCAGTGCTACTGCTGTTACACAGAACTGGTGGCAACAACAACATCAAAAAACCAAACCAAACCAAACCAAAAGCAATATAATCAACTTTTTAAAACAATTTTGTGACACTGTTTCCGCCTACCTCAGCTGAGGCGGGAAAATCAAGGAAACAAATGTAGCAATGTCAAGGCTAAAAGTTGTTTTTGCTGTTATTTAGAAACTAGATGTGAGCAAGAAGTTTCCACTGTCATTTTCCTTTCACAGAAAAAAACTGGAGCCACTTTGGGGTTAAGCCAGTTTATTTAATTGGTTTCATTTTACTCCTGAACAGCTTATGCTCATTTCTTAAAGTACAGCAGATACTGTGAGTTGGACACAGCAGCTCCTTGCCTGCTCTGCTCCCCTGACTGCGGCTGAAGCACTTCCACTTAATGGACAGCGTGGCCTCTTGCTCATGGAGCTGCAGGAACCTTTCTACCAACAATCAGACTATCTAATTCAGCTATCCCTAATGCCTTCTACCTCCCAGCAGCTGGTAGAGCACCAGTATTTGTATGCCTATTATAACAGAATATCCCCAGATAGATTTGTTTGGATGACACTGGATTGTTACCAAGATCTCCTTTTGGCTGAGAGCTCCCACCCTTCACTGCTAAGTAGGATGTGGGCTTATGCTGTCTGTCACATAGTGAGTCCCAGTGGATTTTAATAAGGCTCATCTTTGGCAGTGTCTCTGACGTCCCTTAATGCATAAGCTATTTTGCTTATGTACATATTGGCTTCATTTTCTGAAAATTCAGGAACTTTCCTTGCTTTCCTTAGGGGTTTATCAAATACAATAAATTTAGTTTGAACTCAAGTGTTAAGTGAGCTTGTAATTCTGATGTTTTAAATTACTTTTTTCTTGGCTATGGGGATATTGTTTTGATGTTGCTCATCACTGAACATAAAAGTTCATTTTATCTAGTCTTTTTTACTTGTTTGCAAAACAACAGGAAAAAAATCAAGCAAACAGAACTCTGCACCTCTGTAGTTACAGACCACCTCTCTCCGTTTTGTTCTATTCAAGAGTACAGATGCCAGGCTTTCACTACCACCATAACACACGGAAGTTCAATTTTGATCATTTTTTAGGATAATAACACCAATAGCTTTCTTGCATGTATCTTACATGCATCATATTCTTACTTCTTAATGCCTTGGAGGACTTTTTTTATGGAAATCTTCATTTAACATTTTCTTTAGAAGTTCATCTCATGTCCATTGGATATCCCCTCTCAGCCTTCATGTGCTGAGGTACACAGTCAGAATGGCAACATGTTCTTACAAAAGTTCAAACGCTGCCTCTCACTTGTTGGACTATGGCTGTGACCACATGTTTTGAACTTGGAAATGCACTTAACATATCCTGCTGTCTTTATTTCTGCTTTCTATTTCCTAGTCTACAGCCTAGTATCTTTGACTCTTTTAGTATTCTAATGAAGCATTGTATCTGATGAATTCAGTCCAAATAGGAAATCAACAAGCAGTGCTTTTTGTTGACTGTTATCTCTGCTGTGCAGTGATCTGTTTTGCTAAATGTACCTACTATTAGTCAGCTGAATATCTAACAGAGTATTAGACACTTTTCACAGAATTTCTGGCTGATAGACAAAGCTAAATATGTCCTCTTTTTCTTATACTAGTTTATTACAGGAGTTAATAACTAAGTAACAACTTTGTAATTTTGAAAAGTTTTATTAACTTTCAGACTAACTTGCATTCAGGTAAAATATTCTCTACTGAAATATTTCTAAAGATAAATAGCACTTGCAAGAATTATTTTGGAGAAAAGAAAAGCGTAGTGAGGGACTAAGAATGTGTTTTATAATAATGTAACTGGAGCTATATCTTTTGTAAAAAATGTAAGGCATCAAGTTTTATATGGTTCTTATAGCTTGTTAAATGAGAAAAGTTAGGTCTATCAGATTTTACTAAGTAAAGAAAATAGTCAGAAACTTACTTTTTCTGCATCACTCAGTCATATCTGGACATTAAAATTTATTGCTGATGTTAAGGTTGAAAGTTTAAACCTGATCCAAACTTTCATGAAATTTTGTTATGTTCCGATTTCGGAATAAAATTTGGCTTGCGGTAACTTCAATCACAGAGCTGTGAGTGCTGTCAGGAGAAGACAATATAGGTACTTCCTGTGTGAATCTAAATTTCCGATTGGCCATATGTTGGATGCTATATCTTATGTACCTCTTTGGCAACTGAAGAGAAGATACATGTAAGGTAGATGATTCCTCACTACAAAGAAGTTACAGAAATATTGCTTATTTCAATAATTCAATATTTCTCCCTGAATCAACTCAAGGAGATAAACTATTTGATCTATTAGTGTTCACATAGCCACTGTAGAAGCCAGTACAGTATTTGAAAATTATTTTAGAAAGCAAACTTCATAGGCAGACCATTGAATTGGAAGCTTGCAACACATTCAAGTTCAAGAGAGAAGAGAATGACTGAGTGATTTTAAACTGTAGGAATTTAAATAATCACCTGTGATTTCAAAGAAAGCAAAAGAATAAAACTTGTTAAAATAAGATTGATTGGAAAATTGCCTAAAAGTACTGTTTATTGAAATATTGACATATATACAGATTATTACATAGTACTAAATGAAATAAGACTTTATTACATAAGGTTTTATGTAAAGACAACACTTAGATTGTGTTAGCAGGTAAAATAAACTCCATAATTCTTATTGCGCAGCTGAAATCACTCTTTCATTCTTAAGATGTTTTAAGAGTTTAGCAATGAATCTCCTGACAATCTCAATCTGTTGCCTGCTTTCCCTTTCTTGTATATTTTTATGAGAAAAATCACACTTAATTTTTCTGGAAATTTACAAACTTTCCTTGTAGATTACAAAAGAAATTATTAGTGTTTCAGCTTCAAATGATTATGATAATCTGTTAATCTTTATCAGAATTCACATTTGAAGAGTTACAGAGGATTTTTCAAACTATTAAATGTCTGTTTGGACTGCACTACCATAATCAGTTGAACTGATTGAAATTATGGGAGTTCAATGCCAAGGCTGTTATTTTCATAATCTGTAGCAGAATGTTAGGTTGCATTACAGCGTGTCAGACTATGATGTAATGTCTTAGGTATATAAACATCATCTTGTGACTGTTCTATGGCTTTAGGACAGTGACACATGACTACCTTTCCTTTTGTCTATTGGCTGTGTTAACTTAATCTTTGGACTATAAAACCAGATGAATTTGCAATAAAGAGGAGACTCCATTTTAGGAGTTGTAGTGGTTTAAACACTGTTAGCGTTCGAGGGGGGTTAGTTCAATAAAGGTGACGGAGAAACTGAATAGAATGGCCAGCAAGGGGCTTTTATTACAAGGGAGTTATTTAAAAAGGGACAGGGGGAAAGGGTAGGAAAGGGTGTCTTTTCCCCTCTCGCTCTCTGGAAGCACCTTCGGCCCTTCAGCCTCTCTGGAAAACACAAACACAGGTGAAAACCAACCAGCTCCCTCCCCTCCTTTTGTCCGAATACTTGCTCCCAGGTTGAGAGGAATAGGTGGAATCCTGCTGGGGGACTGCAGACACTGGGCAGTGGAGCGGTGATGCTCTTCCCAGCAGCGGCGGCTAAAAAAAAGGGCCGGGGCGGGGCCGTGTTTCCGCTTTTCAAGCTTTCTCCCTCGTCGCTTGAATGTCGTCACCTTCTTTTCCGGTCACAGCTAGCTTCCCATTCGTCCAGTTATTCGGGCCCGGCCTCACTTCTGGTGTTCTCTTGCTGGAGAAGTCACAAGTTCAGTCGTTAGGCGCCATCTTTGTTCGCATGGCTGCCGTACCCCAAGAGATGTCACAACGCCAATACGATGCCAGGGCGAGCTCTCCATTGCTGTCTGCCTGCAGCCGTGGCGCTGAAAATTCTCTGCCAGGCTGGCCTGGGGCTGCGGGCTGCTGCCTGCGCTCCTCGGGGTGGGGGTGAGAAGCCGCTGCCCCCCCCGGCCGCTGCTCGCCCCAGGAAGCCACCGTGCCTGTGCAGGAAGGGACGGCCCCCGCCCGCACACCTCACTGAAGGGAGACAATGGGCAGAAAACAGAAGCTATCTGGGTTACAATGCACAAGACAGCCCCTGGGGCCATGCACGGACGGGGCTAGAAAAAACGCTGCTTGGCCCCGGCCTCGGGGACACCAGGACTGGTACAGGTCCCACTCCGTCCTCCGCCCTCCCCCCCCCAACGGCTTTCTTTTTGAGGAAAATTGAATTTTAATCGGGTAAGTGGGGTTTCGCTCTTACACCTCCTTTCAAAAGCCCTCTTTAAACGGCCACAGGAGTTCATCTGCCCACTGTACATACTGTATATAGACTGTTTTTCTTTCCTGGATCCTCTGATTATCAGCACCATGCAGACAAGGCCAGTATGGTTTGTTGGCAGTTGTTGTTTCAGAGGGTCCCGATCCCTGATGCCACCAAATAGATGATTCCATTCTAAGGGATTGCAAACACAACTGGACAACAATAATCCTACGGTAAAGAGAAGAGAATGAGATTTTATAGGAAAATGTAAGGGATCTTATAGGAAAATATAAGGATTGGAATTATTGTACAGGCAATAAAAAAGAAAGGTAAGAACATGTCTGACTAACAACTATAGAAAGGGACAAGAGATTTGAATCTTGATAATATCAGGAAACCTTTCCAGACATCTTACATTAAATTAGGGGTCTCTGTAAATAAAAATCTGTTTCCTTATGTCAATCAGGAAACTTAGTACTAAAAAAATTTCAAACCCGGAAGTAACGAGCATTTGAGCCTATGGTACCATAACACTTGATCATACAATAGTTTAATACTTTATTTTTGTATAAATTATTTTGAATATATTATTTTATGACAACATCTATCCCAGACACCTTACATTCTAAAAAGCAGTTAAATAGTTGCAAAGACCCTGATGCTCCACTATGAGGAAAACAAAACAAACAAAAAACCCAAATAAACAATGCCCTCTAAAATAAATAAAACTGATATTTTCAAATTAAGTAATAAGTTTAAGATAAAAAAGTGAAGATGATCTGTACTAGTTGTAGAATGCATGTTACTTTTTACTAGAGAATCACAGAATTACTAGATTGGAAGACACCTCCAAGATCATCGAGTCCAACCCTTGCCCTAACACCTCGACTAGATTATGTCACCAGGCACCACATCTAGCCTTTTTTAAAACACATCCAGGGATGGTGACTCCACCACCTCCCCAAGTAGACTATTCCAATACATTATTACTCTTTCTGTGAAAAACTTCTTTACAGAATGTACTAATCATAGCAGGAAAGTAGTACCTACAAATACTGTTTTAACACAAAAGAGGTAGGATTTATTTAAACTACTGAAGCTGTAAAAGAAAATAGTTGCTTTGAGATCTCTGTTTTATAGCTACCTACCTATCTATCTATTTATTTGTATATCACTGACCTTTCAAAAAACTTCTTCAGCTATGCTTGTTCAGATGATAGAGGACTGTCTGGTCAAGAGCAGGAATCTTTACAGAGGGTGTCAGGGAAAGACAGAGGTGAAGACTAACCCACAAGTATATTCATTCTTGGATAGCTGACTTCCTTTATTGCAAAAACAAAGACCTATGAACTTCAGCAGACAGGAGAGTGGTGCTTCTGTACTTTCTATACCACATTGTAGATATTATTTCATTCACTTTAAATTCTAGACACTCTTTACACAATTCTACTTACTTGAACTTTTCTCAAGACTTGACAAGGGAAAGGATGGGTTCTAATTTGTGGTCAAATTTGTATTTGGCGAAAAATAAAAATCTTAGTTTTAATGTGATATTTCTTTATAGAGAGAAGGAAATATTATAGAAATTCGATAGATCAGATGTTAGATTACCAGTTTAACATATTGTTATAATCTGGCTATTAAAATAATTAGAAATACCTCTGCCCAAATAAAGATGCAAACAAGACAATATGCCAAAGTCTATAGTATTATTTATTTTATAATAAATATGAGGCACAGAGAGAGAAAGATAGAAAGAAATAGGAAAGGGCAGGGGGGGTGGAGGAGGAAGACAGAGTGACAGGGAAGGATTATAAGAAAATTTATCACCCTGGCAGAAACACCAGTGGTCGGGGTGGAGGTGCCCGCAGTGCCAGGCTGCAGTGGTGCTGTCCCTGGAGTGGCAGACGGGGAGCTCTCCCATAGCTGGCTTAGAGAAGGGAGCAGAAGGGGAGGCTGTCGCTGAGACAAGCGGCAAGGCTGTAAAAACTGAAAACGGTGTTGGAGAAAGGGGAAAGGAGGGGGGAAACTATGGCAACATCTTGTCAGCTAGTTTAGACACAAATTGGTGTCTGGAAGAAGTAGCACCTGCAATGTCTTCAAATAGGAATTCTCAATTATGATTTCTGAGAGCCAAACTCCTCAGAGATAATACAAGGTACTTCACTGCTATTTTTTAAACAGTAGCTGCTTAAGGCTCTTTTAACTGTACTTTGCCTTCTATCCTAGTTTAATGTAACAAAATACAGATGAAGTAAATAAAGCTTTTATGATAAAGTTGTTAAAAATGTGCACTTATTTTCAAGGTCTTTGACTTCCAGTTATGAGGTCAAATTTAGTTTTCAGCTATTTTCTCACACTCCAGATTTAGACCAGGTGATTATAGTGATGTTGTAATGAGCTGGTCCACTTAGTAGTTGCTGCAGGATAACTACACCAGGCTATGACCCTTGACCCTGTCTTGCTAAGACAACTTGAGATAGTTAGTCCTTGCCAGTAGGGAGCTCTGGCAATAATCTGGTGGAGTGTCTGTTTAGTTTTGACTTATGGTTTGATAGGCTAAATACTGCTGTGAAAAACCAGGTTGGGGAGAGGACAGATCCAAGAAGTTTCTGATGGTCAAATTTATGCAAAAGAGATACTTTGAGTCATCCCTGTCAGCTAAGCAGTTTGATGATGGAAGATCATGTGCTGTGGCTGTTGTCAGGGAAATTGATGGTTTATTCAGAAGCTGCTGATATCCAGAGAGAAAAGGAGGACAGTGAGAGGGTGAGTTATGGATGCCTTTGTACAGATGTGGATGTCATATTGTATCAACACGACACAAGCTGCTTTAAGCTAAATGTAGTCACTATTTGGTAGGGTAAAAGGGATGAACGTACAGCACTGAGCATCTTCTCCTTTAATGGTACACTGTGTAATGTGCATTGTGTCTAACAGTACTAATTAAAGAGTTCAAGATTTCTTCAGGGAGTTGATACATTTTCTTCCTCTTCCTTATTTACCTCCAAGGCCAGAGCAAAAACATTGCTTTGATCTGGGGAAGGATGCTGTGTTGTGGTGTTATTCTGCCAGCATTCCCTGTGCTAAGACTGCAATGATTTCAGACTTAAGATAAGACCCCAGATGCCTTTGATGAGTCAAGGCAGAGAGGGGCTGCACCTCAAGCATTTCTCAGCACTTTAGCTTGTATTACTTTGGAATAATTCCTTTTAGTAAATGCTTCAACATGAAAAAAGGGAGAAGTTTATGGAACTACATTGGAACGTGCTTCAGGAATGAGAAAGTAAGTGGAGTCATCGTACATACAGGCTGCACTTTTTTTTCATCATGCACCTTCAAGTAGAAAATTAAAGAGATTCTAAGGCTGTAATTTAACAATACATCAGCTTCTTCCTTTCATAAAAGAGAGAGGAAATTCAGCTTCTACTACCAACAGGAAGCTAAAGGAAAATATTTTACTGCCTCTTGGAAAAGAAAAAAACCTCCTAGAAGCATGAATAGAGATCTTCAAAAAATAAAACTAAAACTAATGCTAATTATGTCTTTGAGTAAAGGACTGAGCTCTCTTGTGACTTTAGTGACATATCATTGTATGTATTTCTTATCAATGAAGCAAAGAGTACGTAGAATCATAGAATGTTCTGGGTTGGAAGGTATCTTAAAAGATTGCAAACCCTTCCACGGCTGGCCTTGGACACTTGCTAAAACTTAATCTTGTCACTAAAACTTTAGATCTCTTATTAGTTCAGCTTAGTTCTGAGCCTTGATCATCAGTCTCCATTTCTGAGACTGCTGCTTACTCAATGCAAGCACTGAATGTCAAAAGCATTAGAATATGAAATGCAAGACTGGTAGTGATATCTTTTGGTCCTGAACCTAGAGGTAGGTTTTTCAGACAAACACACATTTATAGTTTTTGTTAGGGAGGCCACAATTTTCATATTTCTGTTTTATGGTCAGAGAGTTAAGCACCAGAACTCCAGGGATGTTAAGTGACATCCAGGCTATTGATTCATTTCTCCTGAATATACTCTGCAAGATCTTTCAAGCCACTTCCTTTGCAGTTTGGTACATACTGTAGTATGGTATTCTTGTAGCAGGAGTATCTGTGGCCTCAGTACATAAGGCACTGAGTACAATATAGTCTTTTTTGACCCTGGCGAACACAGCTATTGCTAGCTCATGTTTCAACACCTTGAGACAACTACTTTCATCTACGTAGGATTATAATCTGTGGTAAAAAATAGTATAATATCTGAAAATATCTGTCCTCTACCTAAAGGTGCTGTTGGTGAATATGGAATTGAGCTTGCACATGTGAGGTATAGTTGACATTTGTGGGAATGGATATGTGGAGTATGCACTATAGATCTTCCTCTCTAGCTAGCTCCATGACAACAATCCAGAACCCCTCTAATCTGTTCTGACGATCAGTAAAGAATAGCTATGTCATGAAAGCAAAGAGCTTTATTTTTTAAATGGACTTTTCTGTTATGCCTCTTTTCTGCTACTTTAAACTGCATCTCAAACCAGCAGACCCTGAGAGCTACAGTTAGTGTAAAATATTCCTGCTCCCTGCTGCCATTTTTTTAAGGGCTGCTGACATCCTCAAAACGCTCATCAAGTTCTTAGTTATTATTAAGTCCAATTTTGTGCTAGCAGCCTGTGGTGGTTTAAGCATCACTGTGTTTAACTAAGGACAAGCTCAACAGTGACAAGAAGACTGAACAGAATTTTGAACAACAGGGAAACAGTTTATTCATCTGGAGCTCAACCAAAGAAAGATAACAGTTTAAAGGAACTCCAGACTTAACACAGAATTAAACCAAACAAAAACCACGCAAAAGGGACAAAAGAAAAAAAAAAGAAAGAAGGGAACTGCTTTCAAAGGCCAGGCAAACTGGCCAAAGGGAAGCAGTGGGAAGGGAAAGCCACTTCCTCTTCTCTCTCCCTCTCTCTGGTGGTATCTAACTCCCAGCCCTTGGAGTCTCTGAAAAATACAACACAGTGAAAAAGTCCTCCCCCCAACCCGGGATGTTATTTGGGAAAGCTTTCATCCTGCAGTTGTGCTGGCTTGGCTCCGATGCCGATGGGG
Source organism: Serilophus lunatus (assembly GCA_013399895.1). Classification (NCBI taxonomy): domain Eukaryota; kingdom Metazoa; phylum Chordata; class Aves; order Passeriformes; family Eurylaimidae; genus Serilophus; species Serilophus lunatus. The sequence goes on along the minus strand of VXBA01005584.1, from coordinate 72,232 downwards.
ATGGGCGGAGTTTAGCCACGAGGCCTGAGAGTCAGAGGAGAGGGGCCGTGCTGCTGCTCTCCAGCTTTGCAGGAAGCCAAAGAGAGGGAATTTCC
>VXBA01005584.1:50061-71902 GCA_013399895.1 Serilophus lunatus | reverse complement strand
TGGCAGTGCGGCGGCCGGTGCCGGGGGAAGGAGTGCATGCAAGAGCAGCCACCACGAGGGCCTGGGGAAAACCGGAGGATGCCCCGTGCAGTGCCGCGTCCTGCCGCTGGAGCTGCGACTAGCATCCGCAGCCAGCCACCTCTGCCCGCCATCCCCCCCCATCGCCTGCAGGTGTTGCGGGGGGAAACCGGGGAATGCCGGCGGATGCCATGTAGCACCGCGAGGGGAACCTGCATCTTCGCTGCTGCCCGCACAGCCGAGCAGGGGCCACACCAGAATTAAATCCGCCACGCTCCGGCAATTGCCACCAGGGAGGGGGTCGAGCCGCCCACGCATGTCTCCGCTGTGTTTTGGTAAGTTCTTGTTGAGAGAACTGAGGGGGACAACCTGGCCGACACCCCCCGCCTCCTCCCGCCTCTCCCTGGGCCATCTCCAGAGGGCAAGGCAGGGGAAACAGCTGGGCGACCTCCACCGCTGTCCCTGAGGGAGAAAGAGAGCAGGCACCCCCCTCCCCTCCCCCTCCCTTCCAAACCAGCCCGAAGGGCAAGGTGGAGGGGGAAGAGCGAGGGAGGACTATTAAGAAAAAATAAACAAAAACCCCAGGTTTTATACCAGAATGGGGATCCCTTTCCCTCCCCCTCCCTCCAAGAACCCCCAACACACTCCCCTCCAGAGAAGCCAGCACCCCCTCCCTTTTTCCCAAACCCCCACACAGCCCCAGCCTAAATTCTATTGCTACCCTACAGCTAATGAGCTGCTAAAGTTGTATCTGATGTTTGAGATCCCAGTGGTGCTGCATCTCAGAATTCAGTGCATGAGTTCCCTGCAGACCAAACAAAAAAAGTTGTCTTTCCAAACAAATAGTTAGTGCTTTAGTTCCCATGGTGTTCACTTGATTAATATCCTAATTCTTCAAACATATTCAAAGACCCATGTGTTTATGGACTCAGTACACTTTAAAAGATGTAAAAAATTGCAGTTTTGTAATGAATTTGAGATGAAGTTACAAACCAGTAAAGTTAGGAAGATATCTGATTTATGGAATACATGTCCTGAGTTAGGTCACTCTTCTGAAATTTTGTGATTTAAAGGCATAGAAGTTACCAAGATCAGCCTTCTTGAAAATTGATATAGCATTTGCCAGCTTCCAATTGACTGGGACCCCTCCAGACTCTCAAAAACTACCCTCAAGCAGATCAAGTCTTATGTAACATATGTGATGAATTCTGCTCAAAGCAGAGCCAATGCCTTCCCCTGACAACCTCAACATTTATTGTAATAGATGACAGTGTGAAATGCTCTGGTATGTTCAACCTATTCTTGCACTATTCCTTAGGTGTCTTTTTGAAAAACAAGTATGGGTTAGACGAATACAGATATACCTGACCTGGTCAAACCATCATATCAAGAGGTCGAGAAGATTACTGGCATCCTTTCTAGTCTAAGAGTACTTGAACAGACAGTTCTTATTTTCTTGCAATACGTCTTAATCCTCCAGACCCATTGGGAAACACAAAAACAGAAAGCATAATTAGAGCAGGGCAGCAAGCAAGCAAGTCACAATTTGGTTCTGCTCTCAGTGGCAAAGGTCTTTCTTGGGAGAAGGGTGGGTCAGAAAATCTGGGAGCCCCAGAAAATCTTTTTTCTGGAGATACTGAAGTAACAGGAGCTTCAATAGGAGCAGAGACCAGAGTACAGGGCTCTCTCTACTCACTGACAGTAAGTTTGGGTACTCGTGCCAGTTGTTTTTTTGGGGAGCATGATTTTTGCAGTCTTTCTGCTCTCCTTCTGCAGGGTGGCTCAAACTTATATCAAGATGAAGAGTAGTTTTGGCATGGCACACCCAATGACTAAAGTATGTCCTGTGAAGCTAGAGGGCTGAATTCAAACTACAATCCAAAGCCCCCAGACTGTACATATCCCACATCCTTAGGCAAGCACTATGAATAGTGGAGCAATATGCAAAAAAGCATATTGCTTCCTACCTCTCTTAAATATGCTGAGTGGTCACGGCTCAGTACAGCTTTCTCTTCACAGTGTTTCTAAGGCCTCATTATTCCCCTCCAAAATCAAAATTAAAGTCATTAGCCAGTTAATAGAACTTATAATGTCATTTTTTCTCCCTAGATGCCTGAATTAATATCCCACATCCCCAACACCTCTACTGCAGAATCATACTGCATACGCACAGAAGCAGAACCATTCAGCTTGCACACTTTCTGACGAGTGCTCCATCTGTTAAGATAATCTCTCTACAGACAAAAGGGCACATTTGCAAGCTTGTTTACCTTTTGCAGCAACATGTGAAAATTGATGTATTTCATACTCTGTCTCTCTCCCTTCTTCTCACACAGAATTTTCCTGTACATGTTTGATCTTCCTGTATTTTTTGGCTGTCATACATGAAATCTATGTTAACTCTGATTTCCTTCCTGATTATTTCTACATGCATTGTTTTTAGCAAGTGAAAAGTGCCCCAGTGTTTTCAAAGACAGCTGAAACTGCAGATTCCACAAAGTATCACAGACAGAGGTCCCTTTATTTAGCAGGAATATAAATTTATTGATATTTTGAAGAAAAACATGTCTAAAACCAACAAAGCTATTTCAAAAAGGAAGTTACTATTTTTATAAAATCTGCAATTTCACCAACCATTAGTCTTTCTTACTTCAAAAAGAATATTTCTTAACTTCATGGCTATATGTAACAGAGCAATTTGGAAATTTTAAATGCATCATGTTGTATATTTCTCAAGCACTAAAGTGTACTTAACCAAATGAGAAAAAACTTTCTGAAGCTATGGTTGCTTTTGAATTTTTCCTCCCACACTTCATAGCACTGATTTACAAACATCAACTCAGATGTCAAAAAACCTTCACACTGATTTTTGCTAGTATTAGATTCACTTTTTCTCCTCTGAGAAGTACATACCCATATTCATATGATACTGGCTATGTAAATATGAGTCTTTCACAAGGCTTCTAGGTATAGAGGACTGCAATTTCCTTTAAATTCAGAATTAACCCTGTGTCTCTCAAGTTAAAGTATGTTAAATGGGTCTGTAATGTTCAGAAAAAAATAGTGTCTAACTGTAAGTAGTCTGAATTTAACATGTAGCTTATTCAGTTATTTCAAGCATAATGAAAATATTCTTCTAGGGAACATATCTTAAAATGTTATCCTCCTCTACACAACACAGCATTGCTGTTTCCACTGTACTATTTCACAAAATGTTGCAATAAAGCAGAATTAGGTAATTCAATAAATTACTGAAAACATTTTTCATATATACTAAATCAAAAAAGACTGATCAGCAGTTAAATTTTAAAATTAAAAAAAAAACACCCTGCCCCATAAAAAACCAACAAAGCATAAAATAAAGCAATAAAAGATTGCCCAGAGTTCTTGTACTTCTGCAAATCACAGTGGAATTAGACTTTCAAATCACAGACCTGTATAAGGACAAATAGGATATTTCAGATATTCTACCTGTGAAATTTTTTTTGCAAGCCAAGGTTTGATCACTCTCCCTCACAGAATAAGCACAAATCTTCATTGCTCTGCTCTCCTCTGCTCTGGGGGGCTAAGAAAGGTTTGGGATTAGTTAAAAAGAAGTGCCACTGTGATGCTGATTCATTTACGTGTTTTCTTGTGGTAATAAAATGTTTTTCTTGGTTTCCTCACTACCATTTGGTTTGCAATCTTCTCTGATAGAGCTTTGCAGGAAGTTTTTCGCAAACATCTGTAAAACCAGTGAAGGTGTCTTTCTGCAACAGAATTTCAAGCTGAATTTGCACCTGTTTATACAAAGAGTTATAAATGGTAAGAGTTAGGCATGGGATTTTATGAAGCATCATTTCAAATAACCTCATCTGTTCCAGAACAAAAGTTGCTAAATTCAGTCAAAATTAAACTCTAAGCCAAGTGTGGTTTTGCTTCACTTTATTTTTAACTCATACAGTCAGGTTTTTGAAATAACAATATAAAACCATTCAACATAATTAAAGTATTTATCACACATTAAAGTAAAAACCATTGCAAGGTCAAAATAGCTCTTCAGGTGCCAGTTAGTATCTGACATTTAGATGGTTAGCTCTTCTGGCTTTGAAAACATTACAGATGAACAATAAATTCCAAGAAATGTTCAGCAAAACTGCAAGCTGATGTTTTGCTATAGTCTGGAAGCCTTACAAACACTAATGCAGGCAGCTTACGAAATTGCTTCTCTGCAAAATGAAGTTAAAATCAAAAATACATCACAGATGGACCAAAAAATATCTGGTTTATTTTCTTTCTTCATTCATGACAAAGTAATTGAAATTTTCTTACATTCCTTCTTGTAAGTAATCCTGGCACTGAAATTGTACAATTCTCAAGGAATATTCAGTAAATGTATCAGTATCTGCAATTCCTCTAATTTGCAGGGGGGAGGGAGAGGGGGGAAATTTGAAATAAAAAACCAAACGTTCATGGACTTGTTTGTTTAAGGCTGCATTGTCTTTTGCAGCACACACATGTTCCAGTAAAGCCTGCCAAAGGTCATCTATAAGAGTGTATGTCACAAAGAAAGCTGGTGTCTCTTTAGGTCACTGCCAATAGAGACAGTTACTTTAGAAATCCTCCTATCTTTTTCTAGGTCAATTTGTTTTATAGCACCAATTGAACATAAATGCTTTGTGAAGGCTAACACCTGGGTACACTTAAGAAGGCAATGAATTCTCTGATCTCTTTAGACATCATGTTAAATTGATATTTAAGAATCTATGAAAGTAAATGGAAATATTGCAGACATCCTGCCAAGTGTGGAAAGCCACGACTTACCTACCGAGTTCTGAAAGTTACAAATCTACTGGTCACTTAAAATGGACTGGTCCTTGACCACTTAGGTGATGGTAGTCACAATTTCTAAAGATTGAATCCTGGCTCACAGGCTCCTTTAGGCCCCCTAGGTCCCAGGATTTCACTTTCAAATGCTGAAAGCAATCCAGTGCTACTGGGAATGCTACCAGCTGTAAGCTTGGATTGAAATCACATTGGCTAGGAACGATTTTAAAATTAAAAAGAATATGTTCTCTGTGTGGATCGATGCAGCTATGCTTTTAAATTTTGTCTGGCAGGGAAAGTGTGCATGTACAAGTTTTCAGAAAGGTGATTTCAAGGAGACAAGATGAGGTGGGACCTTGGTGAACTTGGTGACAGGGCTGAAATTTAAAAGAAGAGCACTGGTGTCTAACTGCCTTTGACTTGCCACCCTGAACTCTTGCAGAGAGGGCTTCCAGTTCAGTAACTTCAGGTTACAGAGAAGAGGTATCACTAAATGTTTAGAAATAAACAAGCCATCTGTCTCTGTCTCACAAGTTAACTGTCCCTTGTATGTCCTATAATTACTCCTCTTACTGGTTGCTAGCCAGGTTCTAAAGATATTTTCTTTCAAAGCTTGAGTCATATCTTTTTGTGCTTTCATTTGAGGCAAAGAAAGGGTTAATCAATAATGAGACAGCTTTCAGAGGGAATACTATCTATTTTGAGGCAACAGTTCTGCAAAAGAGAACTTCCCACTCCCAGCCTCATTTCATGACAGTGTGAAATTTAACCAGTTGCTGGCCTGATTATGGCAGGCAGGCAGACAGACAGCTTCAGCAAGGTCCTTGCACAAGCCCAAGAGGAGGTACTTTCACTCGGGGGACATTCCTGTTCTCAGATGGAGTGCAAGTGACCCCTTTCTCCTTCCATCTGGGCTGTTCTTACTAACAACTCAGCTAGATGCTTTCAGTTCTTACTCTCAGGCACAAGTTACACTATGTTACGATATGTTTCTGCAGCCTTTTCATCTCTATGAGATCAGAATGCCCTCACGGAAAATGGAAGCATTTGCTTCTTGTGCAGCTACAAAAACTGCTTGTACTTATTTTTCTCCTGATTAAAAACATCAATATTAAAAAAAAAATAAGTTTGATAGTAAGGAGGAGATCTAAAATCAACAGAAAGAACATTTTCCTTTTCTGCATTCAAATTGAAAGATTGTATTTTCATTGTAGGAATCCATTTTGTTCTTATGAATGTACATATGTGCATGAAGAAAATCCATGTGGTTCATCTGGAATCTGAAAACTCTGAGCACTATCGTGGGTTTATTTTTGACATAATAGTATTATAAATTTAACTATTTTGTGGGACTTTTCCCCCAGCTATTTCACAGAATATGCTAAGTTGAAAAGGGCCCGCAAGGATCATTATGTCCAGCTACTGAGTCTGCACAGGAACACCCTCAAGAGTCACATGATGTGCCTGAGAATATCATCAAAATGTTTTTTGAAATCTGTCATGCTTGGTGCTGTGACCAGGTTCCCAGGGAGCCCATTCTAACAACCAAAAATGACAGATGTCAAATTAGCAGGTAAACACACAATTATATATTTGCATGATTATGTCCCATTAATTTCCCCATCTCTCACGATCATTTCTTCAAAACTGTGTCACACATTTTAATTTTATTAGTGGGTGTAGCCTGTAAAAACTTTCAGTTTTGAAAGAAAATATCCTTCTGCTTACTGGAAGACATTGCAGGACTTTAGTGTTCTGGGATAAATTCTCGGTTGGCAAAAGTACCTGTGAAAGTTAGTTTACACTGGTTGGACTGCTTCCTCCCTTCTTTTCATGTGCAGCTGGAATTGTATTGGCAGGTCATATAAGCATTGTTGACCTGCCTTCTAGGAAGGGGCCGGAGAGTGTTTTAGAGGAAGTACAGCAGTGGCTCATACTTCATTGGAAAAGTCAGACAAGAAACAATTACTACAGAATAGGACTGTTTTCCAAGGCATAGCATTCAGGCTTACATACCTTGTACTGGGAAAAACACCACTCTATACAATAAACAAGAGAAGGGGGATATGTTTGTAGAGATGTCAGTTAGTGTGACAAACTTGTGCTACAGGATACAGCTGCCCAGTGGGCTGTGCTGAGTGTTTCTAGACTGTCTTTTTCAGTGTGACCTTTGATGGGAAGAAGAAGAAAAAAAAGATCTGTCCTAGGATTTTTCTAAAAGCATTGTGAAGATCTCTTTACTATTCAGAGGTCTACACAAGGCATAGGATCCTCCTGCGGTTTTATCTGGGTTTGTGGTGAATAATATCAATTTGATCCAATCCATGTATTAGATAGCAGTAGATAGAAACAGATATTAGGTTGTCATTTGATTTGTTTTTTATCAAATGCATGTGCATTTTTAAAGCTAGTTCATGTAGAAAATTTGATATAGCTGAAAACAGATTCATCTCTCCCTTTTAAATGAGTAAATGTGATTTTCTACATTTGGAAGTGTTAAATCATACCAACCTTAGGTCAGAGGAAAACCATGACACCATAGTTCAATCGGTTTCTCTATTCTCTGAGCTTCAATCTACCTGAAATTATGGAAATAGGGATTGTTGTTTGCTGGGGCATTGGGGGTTTTTTTCCCTCTTTTTTGTTCTCTTGACCTTAGACCACTAAGAGCCTACACCATGATTTTAATTTTTAGGTCCATGATTGAGTTGAAAGGCACAAAGTCACTTTGTAAGGAATGCAAAGTCCATTGTGTAAATCACTGGGGTTTTTTACTACAGAAAGCAGAAAAAGATCAGCTGCTTAAAGACTACAGAACTTACATGAAGAGAAAAGAACTGCAAGCTTGAGAATATTTATTTAATATGCAATTACTCAAGTATAAAGAAATACACATAAACCCAAAAGAATTATGATAGCTTCATTATACCATGACTAAAGCAAAAGGAGTATTGATTAAGATCCTAGTTCATGAGGGACATTACAAGGCAAATCTAAGTAGCAAACCCATGCATGTTAGGGCAGATTTAGATAAAATACTTAGTTAAACTATTCTATCAAAGTTAACCCTTGAAAAATTTGCTAACCATCTACCTTAATATTCAACTGTTCAAAAATATATTTTTGGTCAGCTATGCTCTGGGTAGTAAAGTTTTGGTTTATTTAGATGACTGTTCATTAATCATTCATGGTGAGATAAGGTCGTAGGCTCTTACTGAAATTTTTCTGAACATTCTGAACCTTTTCAATTGTGTCGACCTTACACTGAGTATGAGTTGTGACATTGAAATGTTTTTCAATTACATCTGTATGTAGCTTGTTATTGGGTGTCCAACACAGTACTGATACTACTGTGAAAATACATTTCTTTACAGACTTCTGTACCAGATTAATATTCATGTAGACTATTTAGCTGAGAACATTGTGTTTTCATTTTCCTATTTTATTTTTTATTTCTGGCAGAAGAAAATTCCTGTACTCTAGTGGAGACTTTGCTTCAATCCAGAAAACATCAAAAGTAAACTTGCTTGTAATCTTGCCAAATGTCGAAAACAAAACTTATGTCTTCTAGTTAAGTAGTTTTTTGTTTATTTAAAACCTTTAACTTATTCTTAGTGTGGTAATGTTATGGAAAACCTTAAAAAATACAGTTTAATACTACTAATTAAAATCTCAAAATACCAAAAGACACAGTGAAAAATTAATAACTGACTAGAGTCTCCTAAAAAAGAACATTTCAACTCTTTCAGCATAAAGTTGTAGGAGATGTGTAGACTGGCTATACACAAATTACCTTCAGATAATCTGTTAAAAACACCCTATGATTCCACTAAAAAAAAAAAAAAAAGTGTGAAGAATTACATATGTTACCCCTTGGAAGAAGAATGAGGACATTCTAGAAAACTGGTACTTTTAGACAATATTTCATCACTTACATATAATACTTTCCTGGAGGAAGATAACAGCTGCTGTGTCTATATAATAAATTTCATAGTTGAGTGAGTTTAAATGGTCAAGGAAAGTTGTATGCTAACCCATCCCTTTCCTGCCTGCCCTCCTATACACAAACAAGGCCAGTATACTTGACACAAAAGAAAGTCAATGAAAAAATCAGTCAAAATTGAAAAAGAACTAGAGCCAAGGAAAACCAACTTACTTACACAGGAAAAGTAATACTTTAATGAAAACTGAACATAAGAAATATGTCCGGTAGAATATGAATTTGAAATTTGTCCACAAGGAGCAGTGTTTTTCATAGATAAACTTCTTAAATTTGTAGAAAGAAATACTCATATAGCAACTGTATATAAATGTTATTGGCTTTTGAAAGTGGAATAACGTGCTTTCACAAGTGGTATAGAGAACTGGCATGACGTTGAATACATTTCCTACTGGCTTTGATAGCATGTCAGACCTAGTGGGTAAAATACTAAATCGTTTGTAAACTTGCACATTCAGCTGGTAACTATGCTTCATATTATACTCTTACACTTCTAACAAAAAGACAAATATTTGCAACACTCATACAAGACCTATTGAATTTGACTTACTACCCAACAAAGGTTGATATAATAAAAATGCTGAGAAGCAGTCAGGCTTTTGGTAGTGTTTATTTTTATACTAACGTGTAAGGATAAAAAAGCACCTCTTTACAAATTTTGTTTAAAATATTCTGATCAATAGGACCATTGAATATCTCTAGGAATAGAACACTGCTTGAGGCATGCCAGTAATTAGGATGTATGAAATGGGATGCTCTTGCACAACAAATATTTGCAGTCTTTTAGGCATGGATCTGTATACAAGAAGACAGAGCAACATGACCTCTTTTTTTTCAAGCTGGTCTATATGAAATTAAGTTTTTTGATATGACTAAGTATAAGACTACAGATGCAGTAAAAAAGAATTCAGAATAGGGAGGGGAAATTCAAAAATAAAATATTCCTTTGAAATGTTATGGCTAAAAAAGACAATGTAGTCATTTTCTGTATTAATAGGTACAGAAAATAGAAGTAGCAAAAGCTTTTCTACTTCTCTGTATGACATTAAGATGTCAAGTTTGGAGTTCTGCAGCTCTTGTTTTTAAAAAACATATTGAAAAACTGGAAATAATGCAGAGAGCCTACTAAAAATGAGTCAGAGAATGAAGATAAAGCCTTCTTTAGATTTAAAGAGCTTGAACTGTTCAACTTCTCAAAAAAATTGAAAGATCAGTTATTTGGTTACAACTTAGAAACTTTCTCACAACTGTGCTCTGTAAGTGGGCTATTTAGCTACAATAAAGACAATAATAATAACAATAATAATAACAGTAAGTAGTAGCAGTTGTAGTTGCAGTAAAAGTAGTAATAGTATTTCTAGCAACTGTGTCTAGGCCCTGTGGAAGGGCAAACTCTGAGACCACTTGCAGACCAGGCCAGTCTCCTGACTGTGAAGACCCATCCTGCTACTGGAAAGATCTTTTCTGTGCAGAGGAAAAACTCTCACTGACATGCTATCACAATGAGACCATAGTATGTCCAGCCAGGAGCTGGTAGGTGTTCTCAGCACATTGATGGAAAGCACTGTCGATTCAAAACAGATAGGCACTAAGAAATACGCATAAATGAGACAGATCTATCTCTTCATTTCATGGTCAACAAAGACTAAGTGGATGCATTTCGTACTTCATGGAACATCTCTGGCTATCTGAACATAACAGAGCAGTCCACTTACATATGTATTCTGTATAATCTGATGTTTGCTTTTGGACTTAAACACCACAAATTTATGCACAGGTGTTGTTGAAATAATTAGGAAGCAATGGAACTGTAAAATATAGGTGGGAAACAAATCTCATCAACAGAAACTGCATTACTTGTATACTAGCAGATGAAATATGTGTTAAACCTAATTTGATAGGACCAAAATGTATGCTTAAAAGTAGGGCAGACTATATATGGATCATTTTGCGTTTTCACATTTGCTGGTGTTGCAATTTTTGTTGTTTGTGAAACGTTAATACACTTTAAAACTCAAAGTAGCGGACTGCATTTAGATTGTGTATTGTGTACAAATTCATTGTAATCTGGCAATCTATTTCCATAAATTTATGTTACAAATATGTTTGTAAACATATTTTCAGATCTACTTCAAACACACTTTGTCCTGGCTTTGGCCAGGACAGTTAATTTTTTTTTGCAGAAGCTGTGACAGTGTGGTGCCTGGAGCTGTGTGGACATGTCTAGGTTGTTATTCCATACCACCTCATGTCATTGCCCGAGGAGGAGGTAAGGGGTTCTCTCGTTTACGAGAAGGAGGATGTGGCTTGCAGTTGAGAAAAAATGGCAGCAGGTTAAGGAATCTGTTGATTGTTGTTCTTCATTGTCTGTTGCCTCATACGTGATGGAATACGAGGCGTGATGACCTGGTTCGAGAACGACACGGCAGCTACTCCTTAGCTGCTCGGGCCAATCACTCACAGACACCAATATGGTGGATGGTAGAATGGCGTTTATTAAGGGATGCAGTGGGTTTATATAACCTGGGTACAGGTGCGTCATTTCCCTTTGCCAATGCCATTGGCTTCTGAGCCTCTGGGCAGAGCCGGATCCTGTTGCCAGGCAGTGTTGCCGGGCAAGAAGGGGAAAAAGGCGCGAACTTGCTAGGGATTGACGGTTAACGGTTGTCAGTGGAGGCAAAAGGGGGTTCTATCTTTCCGTACAGCATGAAATCTTCCGAATGCCTGTCCCTAACTACCACAATTGTCCCAGGCTTAGTGAGCATTGCACATAAATGACCCTCTCTTTGTGCATTTTTATTACTAATACTGTTGCTGTTACTGTTCCTTTTTTATTGCATTGATGTTTCCAGTAAATTGTTCTTATCTCAACCCATGATCTTTTCCAGCTGGAGGGGGAGGGAAAGCAAGTGCCAGCATCTTTTTGGTGGGATCACCAAATTGAGCAGTGCCATTCCTAAACCTCAACAGTCTTATATTTCAATCATGATGTTAGACATGAATTATTGCTTTACATCTAGATAAAGCAGTATATTTTGTATCAGTATAGCCCAGGTGCCCTGGAGCATAACTGACATGGGCTATGTGATAATCACCAGTCCAAGTTATTCATCTGTGGTTGGCTAATGCCATATGTATGCCATAGTCAACCTCAATTGCCTGCCTGTATAGAGCCTTAAAGTGTGTAACAGAAGAATTTAAGATCTATCAAGTGCAAGTGAACAACTTAATCATTACTAGAAATATCAGTTGCCTATTTAGTGCCTGAAAAGGAAGCTACAGAAAAATCAAATATTTATCAAGTAAATGTAGGTGAATAACTTCATCATTAGTAGAAATATTTAACACTAGAATGACAAGTTTTAATGAGCCAGAACAGAAGAGTGAGTGAATGGGAACTGGGGCTATAACAAATTGTTTGGTGTTGATACCAAAAAGTGGCATAAACAAACTTCTTAACACCAATTTGCAGGTGTTAAAAAGAGCATTATTCTTTATACAGTCATTAGATATTCTCGCTAACTTAATAAGTACTCATTACTTTGCTTTACATAGTCATACCACTACTGGAAGTCCTTATTTGGTCCTTCCAGGTCTTCATCATCTTGACCTCGTACCTTGAGCAGGGACAGCATCATTGTGTTTTGCCATAAAAACTGTAATAGTTGTTCTTTATCTTATCTGGGTACACAGAGCTTAGTTTACATGCTGTTTGTCTGAGTTACATTCCTTATCTAGTTCTCTAGGACTTCTCTAAGATTGTATTTTTCTTTATTTGGGCATACAGGGACGATGTGAGTAATGTACTGCTTTTCCTCTCAGTGTGTTCTAGTGTTCCCCTCTTCCAAAATAATGTAGAGAGATTGAATCATAGAATTGTAGAATATCTCAGGTTGGAAGGGAACCATAAGGATCCTCAAGTCTGACACCTCAGTCCTCGCAGAACTACCTAAAACTATTATATGCCTAAGATCATCATCCAGATGCTCCTCGAAGACGTTTTGACAGGCTTGATGCCATGACCATTTCCCTGAGGAACCTGTTCCACTGACGAACAACCCTCCCCCCAAAGAACCTCTTCCTAATGCTCATTTTGAACTTCCCCTGATGCACTTGTATTTAATTTTCTTGTGGTCTATTTCTGGTCACCACAGACAGGAAGTAAGTTTCTCACCCTCCACTGCACCCCTCTGCCTTAAGGAAGTTGTAGACTACAATGGGGTCACTCCTCATTTTTCTCTTTTTCAAGCCAAACAAATGAAATTACCTCAGCCATTCCTCACAAGTCTTCCTTTCAGAACCTCTCATCTGAGGTCGCCCACCTTTAGAGACATTTCAACAGTTTCACTGTTTTAAGTTGCTTTAATTTTGTATCTTACAGCATTTTTTAAGTTCTAAGACAGTGTAGAATCTATGCATGGCTTTAATCAGTAGAAGTATTTTAAACATGAAATGGAACAAAATTATTTTTGGTGTTTGGGAGTACTTTAGTAGTAAAAAAAGATGCATTCTTGTGACAGTGCTCTGAATCTGCTTTGAACAGTCTAGAAAATAATACCTTTGAAAAGACAACCAAAAGAAAGAAAAAATAACAAACAACAAAAACCAACAAACCAAAACCAAACCTCTAGTAATAGCAGTGATAAACAAAGAAAGCACCACAGAATATTCTGGGGGTTTTTATAGTACATGATAAAGATTGAAATAGATACTAATTTTCCTATGAAGCTCTGCTAGCACATGGTAAAGGAACCTTATAGTTCCCATGCACATACGATTTTCTCCTTAAATTGTTTCAAATTCAGTTGTCTGTGTTTACCCTTACTAGTTCTGTGAACCACAGTGAGACACATTCAAAAGGCACATCTTGTCATGCTGCTATGTCTTACTGTCTTACTGCAGCACTTAAATAAATATATATCTTTTTGAGAAAAAAAAAATCTTGAAAGATTTTTAAACTGAAGCACACAGATTCAGGAAAGAACTGCTAGTTCCAACATATTTATGCCCATATTTGGTCAGATAAAAACTGCTGAACTCGTGAATCCTTGCCATCACTGGCTTGCAGTTCAACAACACTTTGTCTGTGGGCTGAGTATTAGGTCACAGTGGCTTATTTATGTATACTATTTATTCACTAATTTTTAATATTTAAGCAGCCAGAGAGCAGAGCATTACCATTTTTTCTGTCTAATGCATCAATGTATGACCACCAGCACTTCTACAAGAGAACTGGAAAACTTATTACACCTTGCTCTTTCTTACTTCTCAGCAAAGGCTTCTCAGGATTTAGTAACCATTTGAAAGAAGAGAAAAATTCACTCAAAGGATCAAGTGTCAGCCTCTAGAAGTGGGGTCCTGGCACAGGAGCAGCCAAAGCAGTCTTCTATGTGAAGTGACACCACCCCACCTCAGATCTGAACCAAGTGACCAGGGGTTGCTTATTCAGAAACAGTTGTCAACTTGATTGACAGTTGTTACAGGACATCAACCTGTGTCATTTAAACTTTCTTGCATCCTGCTAAATTTGAGAGCTCTGTTTTGCTGAATTTCCTTCCATCTTTGACCTATAATTTGATTTTGTCATTGTGGTGGTTTAAGCACCACAATATTAACTAGGGGGCACTCTTAGTAATGACGAGAAGAATGACAGAATGTGACAACAGCGAAACACTTTATTTGTCTGGAGCTCAAAGGAAACACAGTTTAGGGAACCCCAGACTCAACACAAAAAAAAACAAGCACCCAGCAAAACCACAAAAAGGAAAACCAAGAAAAAAGGAATAAGGGAACTGCTTTCAAAGGCCAGCCAAACTGGCCACAGAGAGGCAGTGGAAAGGAAGAGCCACTTTCTCTTTCTTCTCCCTCTCTGATGGGTAGCCAACTCCCAGCCCTTGGAATCTCTGAAAAACACAACACAGTGAAAGGTTCTCCCCCCCCAACCCGGGATGTTATTTGGGGAAGCTTTCAACCTGTAGTTGTGCTCGTGTGGCTCCAATGCCGATGGAGGTGGGCTGAGTCAAGCCACGGGGCCTGGGAGTAGGAGAAGGGGAGCCGTGCTGCTGCTCTCCAGCTTTGCAGGAAGCCAAAGAGAGTGAACTTCCGTTTCTTCGGGCTTTTAAGCTCTCCAAGCCCCACGTGAGTCTCGTGGTCTTCTTCCTGGTTTCGCCGCCTCGGATTGGCCAGCGGTCTGGGCTCCACTTCCTCCTTTGAGGCTCCCGGCTCCAACAAAATGGCGGTTCCCGCCAAAATCTGCGAGCCAACAGCCTCCCGGCGCCATCTTTTGCCAGCCGCGGGATGGCTGCCGCCTCCCAGGGTGCCCGCCGACCACAGAACCCACAAAAGGGGAGTCTGGGGCTGACCGGGGCCACAGGAGCTGCCCGGGCCGCGACCACGCCCCTCCCGCCGTGCGGGGGCTGCCCCCGGGGCTGCCGGCACCGTGGGCTTCTTGTTAGCTTTCCCTCGCGGCAGCGCGGGGCCGACGCCGTCCTCAGGGCACTCCCGTGGTGGCGTGGGGCTGCCCCGCGCCGGGAGGGACCTGTTGCGTTGACACTGCTACCCACACGGCCAGGGCCGTGTGTCGAGCTTCCCCCTCCCCCCCGCCCGCAGGCGCCGCGGGTGGGGGGGGGAAGCCCGCACCGGCACCGTGGGCTCCTGGGAGCCGCAGTGAGTCAGGGAGGGGAGCGAGGGAAGGAAAAAAACCTGAAAAACCAGGGTTTACATTGAGAACAGGGGGATCCCGTTCCCTTTTCCCCTCCCCGCTCCCTCCAAGAACCTGCCAGCACACCCCCCTGCACCCCCCCCTCCCTTTTCAACCCACTACAGTCATAACTTCACAAAATGTACAGAAAACAATAGTTTAGGGCAGATCCAGTATCAGGATTTAACTGTGAAGGCATATATTTTCTTTGATGAGATTAGTTTAAAGCAAAAATGTATTGTACAAATTGGCTTCAAAAAAACTCTTTAAAAAAATACATATGCAACAGAATCAGGCAAAAAATTTCCAAGTCTGAAAAAAGACATTCATTCCTGACAAATATAAAGAAAAATAACTGGGAAAAGTCCGAATTAATCTAATGTTAGCTACAGAGATGGTTGGATGCTTGAGAAACAACACCCTTTGGGGTTTGTTAAGCACCTCTACAAATTCCCACAGGTTTCAAATGCTGAAAGGTCTGCATAGGAGTGAAATCTACTACAAACAAAACTCAAATAGTCAACCGTGACTATTTGGCTCAACTGGCAGCATAAGTCAAAAATAAACTACCCATTCAGAACTAGTTCTCCAAAGTGTTTCTCAGTAAATGAAGAAATTCAATGCCACTGAGGGAAGGAAAAACAATACTTCTTTTCAGGGGAGAAAAATGGTAAACACTATCAATAATGCCTAATATACTGCTCAACTTCCTAAGGCTATTCTCAGATCTGGAACTTCAGCTAGTGGTTATACGTTACTAGAGGTGACTTGCCTGATAATCTGCTATAGGAGGTTTCTTCACTATGTTCCTCCTTTTCCCCAACCCTTTCTTCTTGTTCTCCTTTCGTTGCCTTTGTTATTTTTGCAACCAATTCTTTCGAAGAGAGATAAAGAATCTAATGGAAATTGAGCAAGTATATTTTCTGATTTATCAAGTCATCTCCCTCTCATTGCTTCCATTTCATTAGCACCAAGTGTTTCTCCTGCCCCTCTTTTGGCTGGTCTCACCATGCCATGACAAGGTAAATTCAATATAAGATACCTGCTCCAGAAAGCATCTGTCTTTGACACAAAAAATTATCATGAAATAAGAAATTCGGAAGGAGAGAAACTTAAGAACTATCAGCAGAGACCAGATATTACATTGCAAACGTCCATATATTCAATGACAGTTGAGCAAAAACTACATAACTAGTTGAGTGAAAAGAATGAAAGAAATGAGGAAGATGAAAAAGTTATTTGATTGTTATATTTAGGATAGGCCAGAACAAGAATCTCATCTTAATATATTTTTTCTGTAAAAGATACACAAATGGAAAAAAAATCCAAGACCAACAAAGACTTCAAACACTAAATGACAGTAGAAATTTAGGACAGTGGAATCATTTTGGTAAGAATTAAGGTTGTTGTGTTTTTATTTATTCCATTAATAATTTAAAAGGAAGACTCTGACCTCTAAAAAAAATTGACTATATAACAGGTTTTGTACTTGTGTCTGGCCTTCCTTTTCTACTATGAAAACTGGGACAAAACGCAAACATGCTATCATTATATTTGAATTTCTCCAAAGTGATTAAAGTCCAATTAAAACAAATTTGCAGATGCAGAATCCTCATGTGTATGTGACAGAGACATATTTCTCTCCTCAGAATTCAATATTGTGTAAATCCTCCTGCAAAAATGACACATGTATAGAGTCCAACAATATTTGAAAGATAATTGCAAATTCTTATAATTTGATCTAGTTGGGAATATCCTCAAAACAAGCAACATACCATAAACAACTTATGAGGATTTGGTTCAATTGTTATTTAATCTTTACCCTACGGAAAAATCATATGAAACAGTTGTTACCTGTAAAACAGAAAATATACTGCTGTACTACATGTTACTACCCTAGTTCTTTACTTAAACATTTCCAATGTGGCCGAAATACTTCAGACACCAAAATCCCAATAAAACTAACACAAACACCTTCACAAGGTTTATTTTCTATGCATGGCTTGCTTGATTCAAAAGTTTGTCAGGGGTTGCTGGAAATACTTGGCTGTTACATGTCTTTATTTGAAAGAAGTTCTTTTCTTCTGGTAAATAAAACTGATAAAGGATTTCAAGTCTAATGGAAAACATCTTTCTGACACTGTCCATTACATTGTTTTTAATATAAATGTTAAAATAATTGCTTCTATTCAAATCAGATTACACTTTAAATTACCTCATAACCAAGATTATGTCAAGAGTACTTTTTTACATGCATCAGATACTCCTTGCAACTATTCTGACCAGCCAGCATAATTCCTCTTAACAATAGGTTTACATAGCTGCTAAAGCAAGATCATGACAGATAAATGTAAAAGAGATACAGGTCTCTAAGGTACCATTCACACATGTGGAAGAAGTTATCATGAACAGATATATTCCGATAGACAGACTTTATTACAGTGTTGATTTAAACACAATTAAACCCTATTATTCACCTGAATAGAAGTATTACAGATTTGTTGGGGGTTTTTTTCTCATAATCGTCACATTATTTTTTTGAGTCATTTCCTATCTGACACCTTGCAGTTTTTCTAAACTTTCACTTTCATGAAACAAGAAGAATTAAGCTGCACTACCCTCAACTTCAAATGTTGCACTTTATGCCTAAAGTGCATTCATTTTTAATTCCTTACAGCTTTGGGATTTTATGCACATAAGATTTGATCAGAAGGTCAGGTACAAGCAATCAGTCAACCTGCCAGAACAACATTTGTGTCAATTGATCAGATCAGCAGAAAGAGAAGGTTCCTGACAGTTTCAAGACAGAAATCACACTTATTTATTGTCTTACTGTTATGGGTTTGAAAATGGGGTTTTCAGGGGGAAGGGAAATGTTTGGATTGTTTACTTGTTTGCTTACTCGTAAAACCAGTATATTTTAGAAACCTGAAGGAAAGCCGAAGTCTCAGGAAACTGTGGAGCTTCTCCTGCCTGTCCTCCACAGCCAGGCAGGGGATCCAGTGGTGGCAGAGGTACACAGGGACACAGTCGTCCCCCTTCTCACTCACCATTGCAGCAGGGCTGCCAGGAGCTCGGCACAATGGTAGTTCGTGCTGCCAGTACTGAGCCCCAGTTTCCCGGTGTCTCAGTTGCAAGCGGGATGCAGTGTTGGAGCAGTGGAGCCGGGTGGCGTGCATGCTTACAGCTGGGATGCTGGCCCCCGCCGAGGTGCTCCATTTTTCCCAGCAGGTTCCAGCTCGCTGCAGTGGGTGGGACAGAGCGGCATTGGCAGAGCAGCGCTACACTCCTTGCGTGGTGGGTCCCAGTTCGCAGAAGTGGGCAGGATGGAGTGGCAGCAGAACAGAGATGCTCTGTGGTCACTCGCGCTGGCGGCGCCGGACTGCCTGCTGCCCTCCCTCGCCGGCAGCTACACAAGGAGAGCCCTGGGTGGCACTGGCAGCAAGGAGGCGGCCAGCCAGCGGAATGGTGAGGGCGGTGCAATCTTGGCACTGGTGGGCTGCGGCTGCTGTTGCCACCCCTGCTCCAGATTGGAGTGGGACACCGGTGGGCAGCCATGGCTGTTGCTCTGGCTGTCCCACCGAGCGCGGCGGGCATTGATGTCACCCCTGTCCACTCCTCCCAGCGGTAGCGGGGACACCTGGCGGAAGTCCTGCTGCTCCTGTCCCGGCTCCAGATGACAGTGGAGCCACTCCCACCAGGGGTGGACGTGGTCCCTGCAGCCCCTTCTGAGGCGGCTGGAGCAGGCAACCCTGCATCAGGCACTCCAGATGGCCATGAGTGGTACCACCGCACTGGGGATCCCTCTTGGAAGTCCCTGAGAGCAGCGAGTGCTCCATGGGCAGCGCCAGTGGCCCCAGGACTGCCCCCATGGCTGGCAGCGATGGCGGCCACTGGCCCCCGGGCCCCAACCACATGGTTTTTGGTGGGAACTGCCATTTTGCTTAGAATGAGGATCTCGGAAAAGAGCAGGGACCAATGCCACAGGCCAATAGGGAGACAACCTGGCTGGGAAGAAGACACCAAATTCCCACAGGACTTTCAGGGCATAAAAGCCTGAATATGGAATTCCCCCCTCTTGTTTCTCCTGAGCTGAGAGAGGCACGTCTGCCTTCCTCCCGGCTCCCAGACCACATAGCTTGCTTCCCCTCACCTCCACCAGCACAGGCAGCAGCACGGCGCCATCAGAGCTCCAACTGTGGCACTCAGAGACCACCAGCCAAAATGCAAGTGGTATCTGTCCCTTGGGTGTCCCTGGGGGAGTGGGAGGATACTTTTCACTTTTTTTGTCTTGCAGGAGGCTCTGAGGGCTGGGAGGCTATCATCATAGAGGCGGCTTTCCCTTCCTTCCCCCTGCTCCTCAGCCAACCAGCCAACTTTGAGGAGCAGTTTGTTTTTTTGTTGTTTTATTGCGTGACATTGTTGGGGTTTTATTGTTTTGTTTAGTGCCTAGTGGGTTCTATAAGATCTTTAGTGCCCTTGGAAATTAAACTGTTACTTGCTGTTAAATCTATTCAGTCTTTCACCGTTGTTGTGTGCCCCCTAGTGTTAAAACCGCTACACCTACATTGATACTTTCTCCAGCTAGAGGAATATGTTTGACAACCTCCTGTCTCTCTTTGGATCTGGAAACTTCTACTAAAGAACTACACCTTTTACCTCTAGTAACTTTGTTTTTTCTTCCTTTGGTTTTAGGTATCGTCACAATATCATTAATATTATGTTTTTGCAATGAATTTAGCACAATACAAAGAACTTAATGATCTGGCAAAATTAATATAATACCTGTACCTGCAGTGCATTTATATGCTGGATTAGTATCAAAATTTTCAAATAGAATTATAATCAAATGTTTGTAATACTTATTAATTGTCTTGAATAGGTTCATGACGATTTCAGTAATAAGTGCTTTAACTTTCTACTTTTCCTCTGGCTATGGTTCTTTTTGTTTTGAAACTTGTAGAGTGCATCATGATTCTCATGATTTCAAGTCCTTAGGTATTAAAAACACATGATTATGTAATAACTAAATTTAAAGATGTGGGAAGGATAAATTTGCTCAGAAAGTTCTCAGAGGGTAAAACCATTGATTATTCATCCCATCATAATATATTTTTGTCTTAAATTGGTCTGAAGTAAACAAACCCAAGCAGCTTCTCAATTAAAAAGGGTGGTCTGGAGACTTGTTACACAGTTCTTTCCATTCTGTCTTTGACTCAACACATACCTCTCACATACTGAGGGACTCTGAAGGCAGACATCACAGCCATATTTTTTTACTCAACATTAAGGCTTTCATTCAAAGCCCAAAAGAATCTTTGTGACCACTTTAAGCATTTACTTGGTACATGTGTTCACCAGCTTGACTGCTGGCCTTCCAGAAGTATTTGGGAGACTAGTTCTCATGAATCAACAGAGACGATGTTGAGATCTTAAAATATCACGTCAAAAGACAACCAGAGTAGGCTAGCCTAGTGATGATGATTGTACTGAAAGACAATCATGTAAGTTGAGCAGCTCCCAAAAGTGGATTTTCCTGCTGATTCATTAACTGTAAAATGAACTCAAAGAATCAAAAAACAGTTGAGATTGGAAGGCGTCTCTGGAGATCATCTGTCCTACTCCTGCTCAAGCAGGAACATCTAAAGCAAGCTACCTAAAGCTGTGTCCAGTCATCTTAGTGTATCTTCAGAGGTGCAGATAGATTTCACCACCTCTCTGGGCAAAATGTGCTAATGCTTACTTACCCTTACAGTAAGAAAAAGTTCATACAGAACCTCCTGTGTATTAGTTTGTGCCCACTGCCTCTAATCTTGTCATTGGGCACCACTAGAAAGAGTTTGGCTGCATCTTCTTCTCACCTTTCCTTCAAATATTTATATACGCTGGGAACCCTTGCCACATATTTTCTCTTCTCCAGGCTAAACAGTTACAGCTTTATGGGAAATTCTTTTCCACTGTTTTTAGAGGAAGAAATTGTGTTTGACGTCTGCAGCCAGATCAAAAACATTTGGCCTCCAGCCTACAATCTACACCCATAACAACCAAAACAGCCTATGTCTTTCTCGTGTGTCACATTGTCCTGCAGGCCTTTTTGCATGCACTTTGTGTCTAACCAGATGCAATGAGTAGTAACATTACACACTTGCCTTTATGACTTGGAAGGCACTTGCAGAAACACACAAAATGAAAAAGTCATCCATATAGGTAAGAGGGTTACATATGAACACTAATCAAAAAAAACAGTTATGTATGAACACAAGTGTATTGATTTTTCTGTGGCCAGGTTTTGGTGGCAGTGAGGGGGGCTGAGGGAG
>VXBA01005584.1:32118-49598 GCA_013399895.1 Serilophus lunatus | reverse complement strand
CTGAGAACAGCAGCTGACCACAGCAACACCTCCCCCCCCACCTTGCCTTTTCCCTTGACTGCTGCAGGAGAATAGGTTGGATGTAAGAAGGAGGGGTGGGGGGTAAAAGGTGTCTTTAGTGTCTCTCACTCTTAGCTCTGATCTTGTTAGTAATAAGCCTGACTATTATTCCCATATGGAGTCTTGTTTTGCCTGTGACAGTGATTAAGAAAGAATTTGCTGTAGTCGTTATCATGAATAACGAAACCTCTCATTATATTCTCTCTCCTCTATAGCTGGGCAAGGGGGAGTGAGAGAGTGGCTGTAGTGGGCCCCTGGCACTCAGCCCGAGTTAAATCACTACAACAAGTCAAATAACTGTTACATGTGAAGAAGGAACTACAAATCTTAAGTAAAATATTAGGGCCATATCCTTATAAAAGCTGATTCCTATGGGACTACTCGATTAATCTGTATCACTGTGGTAATTAATCAGCAAGGTATTGACTACTAGCCCCTTTAGCTATATATCCTTGGCAAAAATGCCTTTTAAGAGAAAGGTAAGAGCAATACACCTCAGTGCAACAAGGTAGACTGAGAAAAGAGAAAATAACAAGTACACTTTCTTAGGAAGCCACAGGAGTAGTATAGAACTGATTCTTAGGCTCCAAGGTTAGAAACATCAACATGGATTCAGAATGATGAGCAAAGCAAAATACTAAAATAAAATTTGATGCATTCCTGTCAGTGCACAGTCCCAAAGAGCTCATACTGAAATGAGACAAAAATATCTCAATTATTAAATGGTTTTTGATTTGGGGAAAAGAAGGAGAGAGCAAAAAAATCACAACAGATCATAGATTTGAAATGACCCTTTCATTAAGGCAATCAGCTGAACTGGGTTTTTCCTTCTTTGCACTTGAAGACTGGAGACATATTTTGCTGTTTCAGTATTTTTAGTTTTATAAGAATCCTAGAAATATATAAAATTAAGGAACAGGTTCTAATAGAAATAGTGGAGTCATTTTACTATAGAAGGGTTTAAAAGCAAAGAGAGAGAAATGAAATAAAATTCAGGTACCAGAAAGAACCTAATTTGTGACCACTAAGACCAATTACTCTCAGTACAGAAAAAAAAAAAAAGCAAACAACCAAGACAAAACAAAACAAACCCCCTCCCCCCCCCAAAGAAACCCCAACAAAACCAGAAAAAAAACAGCTGAATGAATGTACGGCTGTGTCCAGTCATATCTTTTTTGACCTCATACATTCCTGAATGTTATGACCCAAATACTTCTCTTGCAGCAAATAACCCATTCAGATCAATGAATTTTTCAGTTGGTTTTCTGATATTTCACAACTGGAAATTTTAATATGACCTGCTTTTCTGAGGAGAAAGACCACTCATACCTGAAGATACATTTATTAATGCATACAGGAAGGAATGAACCTAAAGTAGTATTGGATAAACTTTTAATGACAGTATAAAAAACAAGTTGAAAAATTTTTGTCCACAAATTCTATTGTTGGAAAAACCTAGAATGGTACAAAGGACAGCATTAAAAAAGACCACTGTACCTTAGAGGTAAAAATGTTTCTTTTATATGCTCTACATTTAATGCCATACATTATTAGAAAGTGGAAAAAATAGCAAATTATACAGTATCATTATTCAGGGTTTATCAACCTTTTCAGAAGCATATTCCTCCAATGTTTTACTGTGGGCAATTTGAGTCTTGATAACTGTTGTAATTTCACACCAGTTCTTGTAGTAACTTTTTTATTTACTGTATTTTGTGGCTTCCCGGGTCCCCCCAAAGACACACAACCACACAGATGTAGTGTCAGAGGAGAAATCCGTTTATTGTTTACAGGAATACTTTTTTATAATCTACATATAGTTTATACTTTTCTAACCACTGAGAAGCAATTCTCATATCACTTCTCTCTCGTCCAATGCGACACTGCCGTGTTGTACAAGCATCTTCCTTACATGGCATGGTCAGTCCTTTCACTTTCAGTTCAGCTCCTTCTTCAGCTCCTGGGTCCTAGATTCCACCTGCCATCTTACTGACAATAAACATTCACTGGCATTTCCCTACAGTATTTCCCATACGAAGCATTTTGTCAACAAAATGGAGCAAATATTTTTTTTCTGATTAGAGCTAATTGTAATAAATAATAACTTGGCTAATGGTAAAATAACTTCACCATTGGTCATAGAAAATTTCCAATACCTTCAACTATGCTCTGATAATGTTTAAGACACTCTTCAAATGGGTATCTCTAGCTTTATTGGAAATACAGATTTCAAAGTTTAAACATGATTTCCTCAGTGGTGATTTATCTTTTTCTTTTCTCTCTCTCTCTCTCTTTGCTTACTTATTAAACAGATTAGAGCAGGGGAAAGTAAGAAAGGGAAATGGCCCTCAGTTATCAATAATCTGTATTCATATCCTTGCAGTTCTTATTTAAATGTATTTTTGTATCTTTTGAATGCAACTTCCTACAAAAAGTACAAGCATCTGCTTTTACACAGAATTGCAAATGAGTTATTTATTCACAAGGCCATCCTTCATTTGTTGCAATTGATGCTATTAGGCATAAAGGCTGTCCAAAAAACTTCTTGATTACATTATTCTTATTTTAATAAACAGAAGACATTTGTTTTCATTGCAAGAATAGACTCCTGCTGTAATAGCACTAATTAAAATGATGCTGTGAACTTTCATATAAAATCCATTGTGACTTTAAAGGCGGTTAATTCAGTATAGGGAAAGGTATAGCACAAAACCAGACATAAAACAGTAAAGACAACTGAAAGGTCCTGACAATATCCAAGTATAATCCCAATTATTCGTGGTGGAAAATAAGAGGAGATGCAATCATGTGGTTGTGTCCAAGTTCTGGAGGCTGAATCTGCTGTTTATTCATGGTACAGGTTTTTATACCCCGTTCTAACCCTGGTGCCCAAACCCCTCATTGGTCAGTTCAAACACAGCCTTTTCTTTTCATTGGTCTACCTAGACATCACTCCTACTATCTGATTGGTTGTTCCCGTGCTTGGCTGTTCCTTTGTTCTTGTCCCAGGGGAGGGGCTGTATTTTTCCATCCTTGGAAGCCATTTCCAGAATGTTCTCAGCCCCCACAGACATCAGCCTTTCTTCCTTAGGAAAAAGGTAGCATGTCATAGCATTTCTCATTAAAGATTGTTTTAGGAAGTTTAATAACGGGCAAACTAACAATATTTTCCTTATTCATTCTCTTAAATCCTCATTTTTCATATTTCTCCACACCCTATAAAGTTGACTGGATGAAGAGTATGAGCAGGAAGTATAAATTGTCTTATCAGTGAGGCTATAGAGAGCAAGCACATATATCATTCTACTCATTGATAAAACAAACAAATAACAGATTTTGAAAATATCCGAAATTTTTTTTGTCCTTTCTTTTAAGCTTAATAAAACCAGGGCAAAATTAATACAGAACAAAAATGTGATGTTAGAGAAGCAATAACAACTCATTGTTGGAGTCTGAAGTCTATTCTTACCCCATTATATTAAATTGAAAGGAACAAGAACAGTAGTACTGCAGCTATAGGAGAATTAGCCATTTGCAGCAAGAGAGGGTATGTAAGGTTGGAAAATGTGTCAAAAATAGTAACAAGCTTGTTGGGAGATATCAAAACATGCAGACAACTGATCAAGACCTAAAGGAGATCCTAAGACTGATAGGGTTAAAACCTTCAAAGGAATGCTCATCCCCAGATAAGAAGTCTGAGGCTGCCCGTGAGGCCCAGAGCTTAGACAATGGAGCCCATGCATAAGGAGATCCCAACCCAAGAAAACAGATAACCTGTTAACCCTATATTGTTAAACTACTGCCACCCCTGAGTTCTGTATCCTATATAAACCCTTGTCCCCTTCCAAGAAATGTCTCACTTTCCACACCCCACAAAAGTGAGTCTGTGTCATCTGTCCACCATCACACGCTCGCCTAGGTGTCCTTCAATACTAGCTTCTGCAAACCAAAAGAAATCACTGTTAAGTGTAGTTGACATGACGGAGAGAAGGGAAGCCATCTGGAAGAGACCTGGGCTGGCTTGAGAGGTAAGCCTGTGAAAAAATCATGAAGTGCAACAAGACTTATTGCACAGGTCAAGGTCCTCTGTCTGGGCCAGGGCCATCCCAGTACAAGCTGGGCAGAGAATGAATTGAGAGCAGCTGCGAGGCAAAGGATTTTGGGGTGCTGGCAGATGAAAAAATAGATACGAGCCAGCAATGTGCATTTGCAGCCCAGAAAGACAGGCACATCCTGAAAGTTACCAGCAGGGCAAGGGAAGTATTCTACTCCTCTACTCATCTCTGCTGAGAACACTCCTGAACTACTGTGTTCAGCTCTGGAGTCTCTAGCATAAAAAGTTATGCCTGCTCAAGTGTGTCCGGAGCAGGGCCAAGAAGATGATCAGAACACCTACTGTATGAGAACAGGCTGAGAGAGTTGGGGTTGTTCAGCCTGGAGAAAAGAAAGCTCCAGGGAGACCTAGAACAGTGTTGCAGTACTCATATGGAACCACAGGAAGGATGGGGATGATCTGTTTATCAGGGCATGTAGTGACAGAACAAGGAAATTTATTTAAAAGAACAAAAAGTAGATTTAGATTAGACATTAGAAAGAACTTCTTGACACTGAGTGTGCTGAACCACTGGTTGTGGATGCCCCATCCCTGGAAATGTTCTAGGCCAGGCTGCATGGTTCTTTGAGCAACCTGATCCCATGGAAGGCATCCTGTGACAGAGCAAATGGAATCACGCAGTTGTTAAGGTCCCTTCCGATAATTCAGTGATTCGAAGATTCTATCTCCTTTCAGAGTCAGAAGCAGACACACAGCACAGGCTTAACTTCCAAACCCAAGACTTACATCTAAATAAGCAATAAAAAAAAAAGTTGCTTTTAAGTTCTTTTGGTTTCTCAGAAAGGAGAAAACACTTAGGTTAATCCACAAGAAAAAACAATAAGACCCAATAGGAAAGGATTTTAGAGAAAAATTGCTAGTAGCCTGACATTCATGTGTGCTGGAGAGGTAATTTCTAAAGAGGAGGTGTACTTTGGTCCCATGATTACAAATCTAACTGTTGTGGACCTACTGAAGACTCATATATGCAGAGAAACTATTTTTGATGTTGTGTTTTACCTACCATTTTTCTGCACAGGAGGATTTTGAGGATTGAGGAAGAGCTCCAGCAGAGCTACTACCACCCACTCCATGACAGGTACCAATAATATTATGCTAAATTAATTAAATATAGGAAGAAGAAGGAGAAATGTTAGTTTTCCCAGGACATATATGTTTCATTTTAGTAGATTAAGCAAAACTTGCACATTTTTGAATAATCAAGCAGACATGCTAACACCTGAGGAAAAAAGGACACATGCTGAAGAGATATTTGTGTCTGCAACATACCTAGGCTTCGACAGCTGGCTTCTAAGTAGAATGCATAGTAATACAAATAATATAATGGGATTAATTGTTATCACTCAACACAGCACCAGATTTTGAGACCTACTCCTAATAACCTCCAACTCATACAGATTTCATGAATTTCATTGCATCTTTCAGATTGTAAAAAATAGTCTGATTGAGAGATGAGATCGCAAGTTTAGCAGGTTATTTAAAAAACATAGATCAATTCTATTTTTTTAAATGAGATCTTTTTCTTAGTCTCTAAGGAATGTCTTATAATCATAAGAGAAGAAAGGGATGGTAGAAAGAATCCTAATTTTTCTGAGTTCAAGCTTCTTTTAATGTTGCTGTCATGGTTTCATTCCCTGGGAATTTCCACACCATTTGGCCGGCTTACATAATCCTTCTAGATCAAATTCAGGTTTCATTTAGCTGCAGTATATTCTTAAAGCTAATCCTCACCCCATCGAAAATCTATTGCACAAGTTTTATCGACTGCTCTGGGATTAGTATTTCATCTGAAGTTCTTTTACTTACATGTGTTGGAGGCACTTCAAATTTAAGTTGAGGTCACTGGAAATAGCTCAGCAGTTGTAGAACAGAACAGGTAGCTGTGGTCATATGCAGTGTGTACATTTAAGTGTTCATTCCACAGTAGCAATTTACAGTTAATTTGAATGTCATTAAATGACAAGCCAAACTGAAAAATGCAGCAAATACTTTTGTTAATATTTGAAAGAGCCACTTACACAATTAATAATTAACATGCGCTAATCTGGACATTTCTTAAACACTGCACATGATTATAATATTCACTATTTAAATAAATTATTTATCTAATCAGTTCTCTTGAAAAACATTATAGCTGATGTAAAACATATGCTAGCTACCTGTAAAATATATTTTTAAAAATTTTAAGAACTTCTTCTCCTCCAAACAATCCAAGTTCCACAAGAAGAGATTGAAATTCTACAAGGCCATCTACTGATTGCTACTGGGCCATCTACTGATTCCAATACTTGTGTTAACTTCAAGATAGATTAAAAAAACTAAGAAAACTACCTGTAAATTTAGTAGCTTGATATTTTGTTTTAATTTCCCTTGCAACTTCCATCTCATGTTTATTAAGCTTGAAAAAATAATTAGAGACAGAGATAAGGAGATTGAGAGAGAAAACTCATTAGAATTCTTGCAAAAAAACCTCAAACAACAAAAAAACAAACTAATTCTACTAGTTCTGCCACAGTTGTACCGTGCTCTTTTTTGCTGTACTCATCTTCTATTGACTGGTTATTCACATACTGTTACTGTGATTACTTCTATGTGAAAACAGTTTTCTAATAATGATCCTAAAAAAAAAACAAAACCCAGCAGTAATACTTTTGGCCTTTATTGAAGGTGAAGATCAAGTTCTTAAAAGTTTCAGTGAAAAAATTTGGATAAATAACAGAATAGAAACTGAAAAAAACCTTATTGCAACACAGGAAAACACAGCACATTCTGAAGGAGAATTTTAACTGTCATCCAAGGTCCAGTAAGAACAAAAACTAAGAACAAACATATTTATATGCTCCATTACTTTGGTATGAAATTCCGCTAACCCACAAATAATAAAAAGTTACTTCTCTAGAGTCCTGAATCTACTCCCTATGCCTTCTGCTACCCCCTGCCCCATCCCACCTCAAAAATACTACAGTTTGTTTTCTATTTTTGTTTTGTCTAATAAGCCTTTTTTTCCTAGACAATAGGTAAAGTAATTCAATTAACACAGTAGAAGGTGTTTTTTTCCCCTAGTTATCAAATATTGGAGTCTTTGCCTAAAAACTACTGAAATAGATTTACATATTTTTAATGTAATATTTCTTACCTGCTCACTGACTTTTTGTCTGCAATACTGCTTGCCAACAGTCTGAAGGCAAAAAACTCTGCTGACACTTTCAGGGTTTTGATTGCTTGAATAGTTATTTGACAACTTCAGAAGTGGGAGTTGAGCAGTATGATTGAAAAATCCTGTTGTTCAAGGTTAGGTTTAAGTGGCAGCAGTAGACTCAG
This sequence comes from Serilophus lunatus, assembly GCA_013399895.1. Taxonomy (NCBI): domain Eukaryota; kingdom Metazoa; phylum Chordata; class Aves; order Passeriformes; family Eurylaimidae; genus Serilophus; species Serilophus lunatus. The sequence continues at coordinate 42,103 of VXBA01005584.1, read as the reverse complement.
AAAAGCATAAAAAATTACCTAGGAAAGATGTTGCTTTAAATAGACTAGTGACCCTCTAAGCCACTCTATTAACATCACACATATAAGCAGATTAGCTGTAGAAAAATATCTGGATGGGCCAGGAGGTGCCAATGTCAGGTTTAAGTCTGTAACCGAAGAGGAGCTGTGATGTAAGCAGTCTTCTGACTTGCGTTTAGGGTGTTATGTAAGTCCTCAGTAAGGTAGTTCTTCATTCTAATAAAGTCAGGAAAACTTCTAGTATTTGTCATACATATACACAAAAATAGAACGAAACAAAACAATGCTGAAGAATGTCATTTTTAAAAACTAAATACTGTATTAAAGTTTTCAATCGAAAGAAGTTTCTATGTAATGTCTGGACAAGTGTCCATGCTAATATTTGAGGAAAAAATGCTGATGTCTGTCATGAGTCAAATTACCTAGACACACCCGTATGAGAGATATACTGGGACAACAACTTTACAAAGATTCTTTGCAAATAAACACCAATGCAAAGTATTTGTCTACAAATTCTTACACCGTATCACTTTTGGTCTCCTCTATTCCACCCCTGATATGGTTTGCCTAGTCTCACCAGTGTGGCATATGTGGCAGTATGAAAGGCAGAAAAGGCTTTGGTTCTGTGTAAGCCCTGCTCTGCCATAACAAGAATGTCTGTATTATCAACACTTGATTCAGCACAAATCCAAAACAGCTCCATACTAGATACTGTGAAGAAAACTGACTCTACCCCTGCCAAAAGCACAAGATGTTTCAATAAAGTTTTGTCTTGTACATGAAGATTAAAGCTTACAAAGGATTTGCTTTCTTTGTTATCAAGCTGACAACAGAGGCTATTAAAATTTTTCTCTCTGCTTCTGAAAGATTAATTTGTCTCCACAATTTCATGTCATCTAAAGACAGACAGAAAAATATTATTTTATGTTTACTTCCTTTATTGGGTTGTTCTTCAAAACATGGGGTTGAACTCGCATACTCAAAGATGGACATGAACCTGCACACCTGCAGAACTGCAGAACAGTCCAGGATGAAAAGGAAACACATTAGTTATCAATCCAATTTGACACTTCATCTGCAGTTGTCTGAACTTATTGTCATTATTGCCCTTTTTGACTTTTATGTAACAACAGCTGGAGTTTCAGGAGTGTGAAAAGAGCAGTTATCAGTAACTGCCAGTCTTGTGGGATTAACTCTGCCTCTGAGTCACCCTCTCTGCCCACAGCATGTCATCATGGAAATCATTACTTACATTGTCTCACTGCTGACCTACCATTTGAATTTCCAACTTCCTCACCCCTAGGGAATGCTCATTTTCATCTCCGTGTTCTCGGCATTCAAACTACAGTGTTATAAGTCTGGAGTTATTTCTGCTTTTCTCTTGGTTCTTCTACCATACCAAAAAGGTGTCTCTAAAGTGGAACTGATAACATCTCAGACATGCTCAGAACAGAAACTCCGTGAACACTGAGGAGGCACAAGACACACTGATAATGAGCAAGAAATACATACCCAATATTAAAAGGAAGACCATATGAGCTCAGTGATGACTTTGCAAAATACCAGAGCTTATCTTTATTCAATTTTGTTCCTAAGTAGACTAGTAGAGTGCATAGTAAATCTAGTATACAGCTACATAAAAAAATAAATATCCAAGTTTTATAAGAAGCGATTCTTGTCAACCTTGTTTTAAAGTAGCTGTTACTGTCATACAAAAGACCAATACATTAAGTGGTTCTTACATTCCGTAGACTTCTAAATTTCTGATACAAGCAGTGATAATTCTGCCAAGTCCTAAGCAGTCTTTGAAAGGTCTCATGTGAAAATAAAATCAAGATCTCCTAAAGTTTAAGAGGAATGTTGATTTCTACTAAGTGCCTACAGTGGGAAAATTACAGCCCTCTGTCATGACCACATGTTGTTCCTCTCGACATTTCAGCCTGCAGCAGAAGGCACTTGAGGAGTGGCACTGCTTGACCTGGCCTAGACATACAGACCACTCAGACAGCCCCAAAACTCACCGTATTCACACTCTCCTTGATTTTCTCTCTGTTGTTCCCCTACTGTTTTAAGCATAAGCATTCTTTAAAACTGGGGGTGTCATTTATTAATTTTTTAGGTAAAAATTTTCACTTCTTGGGAATTCCTACTTGCATGATGTTAAGGAGAATAATTTGCACCTGACAGAGATCAGCTTTTTTTCAGATTACACTTATGCTCAAAATTCAAGTCAGGCAACCACTGAATTTTAGGTATAGAGTTAAAGATGTTAAAATACAGCTGAATATTTTGGTGACAAGTTCTAAAAGAATAATATTTCAAGAGATCAGGAAATATTCAAATATTTCTATCCCGGGTTAGTTTTATGAGTCTAGCTGTTTTCAGGAATTTCTTGCCATGGCAAGAAGGCCATAGTTGGCACCAGAATAGGAGAGGGAGCCTATGGTCAAAAAGACTTCAGATGCAAAACAAAACACACCTACAGATGCAATGACTCTTATCAAAATCCAAAGATGCTTGTCAATAAAGTTATAATTTCAGTTTCTCATTTATAATGTGTCTATTTCCTATATTTAGATGAAATATTTTGTTAAATTCATCACTCTTCTCTAAGTATACAATTTAATTCAAAATTCTTCCACAATTCATTAACATAACTGAATAAAGATTAGCCATGTATCTTAAAGCCCAGTGAAGGTACTCACAGCCTTACCATTTCAATTATTTAGATAAAAACAGGGAGGAAAAAAGCCACAAAAAAGAGTAATCACTGTACCATTTATAACAAAATATTTTACTTTAGCACAGGAAAGTGTTTATCTTTTTTTTTAAAACTTTCAATTTAAAAAGGAAAAAAAACAAACTTGGAGTTTTTTCTCTTGATGCCTTAACATTTCTTATATTCTTTATATTTCTGAATTTTAGCATAGCTACATGGTTTCTTACACTTAGGATGGTAGAAAACCTCATCGTCATGGTCAGTGAAATATTGGTTAACATTCTTTCTCAAAAAAATAAGTTCTAGCAAGGACATCCTGTTTGGGACATGAAACTGGAGGGAAATAACAGATATGGGGTAATGTTATGGGGGAGGGGGTGGTGTTTTCTGGGGAGTCTTGGAGGTTTTGTGTCTCGGGGTTTTTGGGTGTTTTGGGGGAGAAGGGGGGAGGGAAGGGTGTTTGGGATGGTCCATGTGTTTTAAAACCGTGGGTTTTTAGAAAAATGAAGGAAAGGATCAAGATTGCAGTGTCCACAGAGTGGTGGGACTCTTCCCCTGTTCCCCATTGCTCAGTTTCATGTGGGGGGACAGCAGTGGAGGGACTAGCATGGAGCCAAGCACGCAAAGCTGCTTCTGCCATTTTTGCCGCTTTTCCTGGCGGTTTGAGTGTCAGCGGTAGTCCTGGCTCGCAGCGGTGGAGAGACACACTGAACAGAACCAGCACTCTGGCGTGGATGCCCGTGTCTCCGGGTGGAGGTGGTTGTGCCAGCAGCAGGTGGCGGTGGGGCTCGGTGACTGCGTCCATGGTGCTGGCGCCCGCCCCGCGCCACGACAGGCTGGGCTGGGTTTGGTGGTCGCTCGAGCATGGGGCCCGGGTCCTGCGCGGCATGGCAGTGGGGAGGGGAGCGGCTTGGGGCAGTGGCTTTTTCCTCTGACAGGCAGCTGACAAGAGCCCCTGCCAGGAGTGGCGGCAACCGCACTGCTCCTGCCCCGCACTGCTGANCAGGCTGGGCTGGGTTTGGTGGTCGCTCGAGCATGGGGCCCGGGTCCTGCGCGGCATGGCAGTGGGGAGGGGAGCGGCTTGGGGCAGTGGCTTTTTCCTCTGACAGGCAGCTGACAAGAGCCCCTGCCAGGAGTGGCGGCAACCGCACTGCTCCTGCCCCGCACTGCTGAGAGGCGTGTGGCAGTGACTGCCCCCACGGGCAGCTCCCAGTGCCCATGGCTGGTCCCCACAAGCGGCAAGTGCCCCGTGGGTGAGGCTGGTGGCCCTGGGAGTGCCCCCATGGCCAGTGGCCAGTGGCGGCTGCCAGCCTCCAGGCCCTGAGCACATGGCGTTAGGGCAGGAACTGCCATTTTGCCTGGAGTGAAGATCCTGAAAGAGAGGCGGAGCCCAACTCCACCAGCCAACCAGAAGGTGGCTTGGCCCGGAANGTGTGTGTGTGCTTTTCACCATTTTGTATTTTGCAGGTCATGATGTTCCTCCTACTTGCAGTTTCTTTAGCAATGCTTGCAATTTCTTTGTCTACTGTTATTCTATTTTTCTGTCCCTATTTTGCTACCCATTACTTCGTAATTGCAGCTGCTGCTCTCTCGTTCTGTTCTCTATCTTGCTACTTATTTCTTTATAGTTGCAAACCACAAGGCTGAAGAACAAGACGACTATTCACTGTTCTATTCAGCATGACTTGCTCTTTGTTCTGTGGCCTTCTCCCCTGATTCCTGCTCACTTTAGCTAGCATGGAGTTTCCCACGATAGTGGCTCCAGGGATCCATGTCCCTGTTCTGTCAACCATTCTTTCGCAAAGAAAAAAATAAACCAAGTAGTAAAAACTCATCAATTGCATGTTATCTAGCAGGATTTTTTTCCCCAGATAATAAGGAGCAGAAATGGTTATGAGTCTTCAAAACCCAGGGATTTTCACACACTATTTGATTTTGCAATGAGATACTATGCACATAAAACTTGGCAACTCTGATTGCTTTGATCACTTGTAGTGGGAATCCACTTTTCACATATCGTTCCACTAACACCACTTTCAACTCATGCATGAATTAGTTGAAAAAAACTCCAGCAAATAATTTCTGTCTGAGACACTATGACTTCTCATTTGACAAATAATGCCATTCTCACCACTAGCTTTACTTGCTAGATGTATATAATCTTTCAAACAAATTCTGAATGTAGTCTCTGACTTATTTTTCTGTTGAGCAATCTTAATGTAAAAGTTGTTGAGTGATTCCTGTGCTGAAGAAGAGAGATAGAGTTTATAATGATAAGAGAAACAGGATTAGATCAAGAACTGGAAATGACACATTTCAGATTACTGTTTTTCAGGAGAAGACTAGAAATGAGGTTTAAAAAGGCTTCAATCTACATGGATGAAATTTAACCTTTCTGGAAAAGTTGCTGAAGTACTGAGGTATTTCATTCATATCTGTGAATGCTGCTTTACATCAGTTTATTTTTATACTCAACTTTAAAGATGTCATGATACATGAAAAATAATAGTTCAAATAATTAAGTAGGGTTAGCATTGCTTTTTGTTTTAAACAGTTGAGCAATTACAAAGACACCTTTTGTCTAAGAAATTCCTTCACCACTGCTTTGAAGGACAGAGTTGTTTGTGAGCCACCATCTGTTTTTATAATATTAACAAGCAACTTATTATATGATGTAAACTATCAGTGTCATATTACTGTAGCTATATATTGGATGAGTTACATTTCTTTTAGCCCTCATCCTGAAAATACCCTTCATATCTTCCTACAGCTGTAATTTGTCTAAAAGAATCTTTCATTATCTACTAGAAAGCGTTTATTGCGGCCACTAATAGACATAGAAATTTACCAGACTATTTTTAAATAATGTAAACATCACTGAAGGAAATACTCAAAACTCAGAGGTTAAAACACGGTGTCCATTCCCCATGAAACAAGGCTTTAATAAAGATGATGGTTTTGCTGTATTTAAGTTCCTATTATAAATTATTTAAATGGAATTGTTTCTGAAATAATGGTTTATATTATTATTATATTATATTTTATTATTTTGTTGAAAAATGCTTCCATTGCAAATGCAACCAATATTTGGTTATTAGAAATTAACTCATAACTCATCCTGAAAAGAGGGCCAAAAGGAGGAAGGGAGGGAGAAAAAGGGAGCTACAGCCAGATGCAGAGTAATAAAACTTTTTTAAACATCTTATGAGTTACATATTATTGGAATTTATTTTTTTTAACTAGCCATGATGCAACCAAAATCTATATATAACTCAAGATCAATAATGGAATTGATAAATTTTCCAGATGAAAGTCTGTTCTTACTTGTGAAGCAGTACATTTTAGAGTACGTAACAGCTAAATGTCTGGAGCAGATGAAATCCCAAGGGATGAGCATAGAAAAGGAAGAAACAGAATTGAGATATTGATATCTGATATTGATATCTGATGAATATTAATAGATGAGGATAAAGCAAGGAAAGACTTTGCGGTCAATTCTTTTAGCAGAATTAACAGGACAACACTCCTGGCGGTAGGTAAAAAGCAAAGAAAACCCAATGAGAAGGAAGACATAGAATGGGGATCTGAAGGGAATCATGTGGAAAGCAAGACCTTATTCTGGCAAGAAGGTCTCATGACTGATGATAACCGCTACAGCAGAAATTAGGCTAGAACAGTTCAGCATAAAGGACAGATTAGACCTATCATGTCTAAAACTACTAATTTATTCAGATAGTTGTAGGTTAATCATGAAGATTCAGTGTATAGAGACTGGAGGGTGCAGATCCACTTAACAAACCAGACAAGTTAATAATTTGTGTCCATGAAATGTCATTTGCAGATGGAGTTTTTATCACTTCCTTTGAAATATTTTTCTTTTTATTTTGCTTGTTGTTCAAGGTTTTTTTATGAGTTACGTATGTTTTAATTATACTTTCCTGTTCTTGTTATTTTTACAAATATTCATAGTTTTGCTTTCCCTCTATCTTGCTTCTTTTGTTAATAATATATAAAATTTACCTTTTATCCCAAACTAGATTTTAATGCATCATTTTATATTTGATTTTAGGGGTGGGAATAGGCAAGGAAGAGCAAGAAATGGCCAGAGGAAAAGAGGGTTTGATTTCTTTTTATTTTCCTTAAACTCTTGACTCCTTATTCCTTCAGAAAAATACGTGGCATGCCAAGGGAAACGTGGCATTAAAGGAATGGAAATTATTTTGTAAAAGGGTATTCACTTTTTTTGATCTGGAGGAATAATTTTTTATAGATAAAGCCTAGTACAAGACTTCATATACAGATTTGGATGCAGAAAATGAAGAAGTGCTTAAAGGCATGGTACCAAATAAGCAGTCTTCTCTTCATAGCCAAAAGATCAGATAGACAATAGGGTTTCTGTTTCCATGTTTAAATAGAACAGGTAAAAATTAATGGATTTTGGAAAGCCCAAGTTGCCAATGAAGGTATTCTCTTTTGATGGCTATTTTCCACATACTACAGCAGTTCCCTGACTTAAAAACTTGGTGGATTGAAAACACAACTATAGCTATGATGGCCTGTCTCTGAGTATAAGAGCAGCAGGATGACTGTGAGTTGTTCATAAAGGGCATTGTCCTGGGGTACACATTATCTTGGAAAATCTTCAGCACTTCTGTTGAGAGAAGGACATCACAGATCCTTGCAATGGGTGGGATTCCTGCACAGCAAGCAAAAACATTTAAGATCAGCCCTTCACTGTACCACTGCGATCTGCTGCGTTTCCTGTTGCTCCTGTTTCTAATACTAAGGACAGGATCAGCTTTCCCTGAATATATCACTAATAGAATAATTCTCATGAGAGTCACAGAATTGCTGTGATGATACGCTCCGAACTTTCTCAGTCCTAAGCCAAAATGAAGATATGTTGGATGTATTACTGAGGAGATCCAGGATATGTCACTTGTGTTAGCTGCTGCAGGTAAAATGAAAATTTGTTTGAGATAATTTAAATTTGGTTTCTTTCCTCACATACACTTCCACAAAAGCAACATATTTCTCTGTCGCTGGTAAAGCAACAATGTTCCAAGGAAGAGAGAGTTGTTAAATGTTAAAAACCAGAAGAGTATGATTATAATTTGTTTTCTTTATGTTCCCTTTCTTACATAGGTTAATTTCAGTCAAAAGCTTTGATATATTGTCGGACTAGATGCAACATGGAACACTCTTCACTCTTCCCTGCTTCCTCCACCTCCATGATTTTGCTGTGATGTAGGAACACTTCATTCACCCACTCTACTGGACTTTCTAAAGCTAATTAGATGCAATGCTGGGGGATAAAAATTGTGCTACAGGGTCGATTTAAGGAAAGCTCTTAGCTTTTTCTTTGTAACAAAGGCATTTTATAAAGGTAAAGATGTCCATCACACACCACTAGAATGAAAAATTAAGAACACATATAGTAAAAAAAAGTCTTTTGCAAACCTAAGGGGGTTTTTTAGTGTCTTATGCTAAAACCAGATATATTCAAATTCAGCAAGCCCCTGTCATTTGGTTTCAAACTAGATGTAATCTAATTGCATTAGTTAATAGTATTGAAATCTTAGGATACAACATAAAAAGCTCCTCTTCTTTGAACAAAGTGCTTTGTATCTCTACAGTCTGTCAGTGCACAGTACCTCATGGATGCTTTAGGACAGAAAGTTATGCCTTTGAATTCTGTTTCTTCATTCTGGACAAGGGTACCACAATGCATAAAACCAGTTCATTTACTTAGCAAAAAGAGAAGGGTTACTGTTAACTCTATGAAAGTTCTTTTAGTTACCTTTGTTAAAAGCCTAGAGAGATAAAATGCCAGTAAACAAACCTTTGCAACTCTGCTTCATGATCCCTGTCCCAAACAGTGACAGAATAAAAATTAACTATAGAACAAAATGTCTTTCAAACAGCTAATCTGAATTCTTTTTCAAAGAGATGCACTATCTCTGAAACAATTTTGTACTGCTCTGTTTTATGATATATTCCATGATGAGAACTCTCTCTCAACAAGCTTTTTGCTACAGATTGAAAGAAGCACTTAGATCTCCAATACCCTTGCCATATACAACTTTTTCTGACCTGAAAGGAGTTTCATTCTTGAAGGATTTGCAAGATGAGGAGTTTTTATTTGCATATTAAATCCTTCCAACTATATCAAAATGAATTTGCTACTCATTTGATTTATAAAAGGTAATCTTAAAAGTATTTGGTGTATGCAAATCAATTAAACATTCAAGGTTTTTTTGAGTCTGAGGTTCTTTAAATATTTTCTTGCGCAGTTACTTTCTGTACCAGATTTTCCTGGCTTCTCTTATCCTTGATGCTATTACCTTCAGTTTCCTACCAAGATGATTAATTTTTAATGCATTTACACATATCAGTACATCATCTTTTGACAATGAAGTGAAATATTTCTGAACAAGATCTCTGCAGCTGCCTCACCAAATTTTCAGTCAATTAGGTCAATTAAGTCTTTGAAGATATAGATACTTTGAAACAATTTTAAACTTAAGCAAATAGCCTTGCTTTTCCTTTTTTTTTTTTCTTGGCAAGGCTAGCATATTTTAGCATGTATGATCAGATTTATCACTGTAAGTTCTGCAGCAAAACACAAAAGTAAAGAGGTTTTCTTTTTTCTCTCTTTCCACAGAGACTTGAGCCGTTAATATCTACTGCATATACTGGCTATAAAAGGAACATACTTGAAAAACATTTACAACTGTATCCACTTCTGAGCCTTCTTCTCAGGCCAACTCCCATACCACAGAATTGCAGAATCGCCTAATGAATAAGTTTGGAAGAGACCACAGTGAGTAAGCTGATCTGACTTCCCTGCTCAAGCAGGGTCATCCTAGAGCACATGGCACAGGATTGCATCCAGACTGTTCTTGAGTATCCTCAGTGAGGGAAACTGCACAACTTCTCTGAACAGCTGTTCTAGTGCACAGTCACCTGCAGAGTTGTGGTGGTTTGAGCACCACTGTGTTTTACTAAGGGGCACACTGAGCAGTGACGAGAAGTCTGAACAGAGATTTTGAACAACAGGGCAACAGTTTATTCATCTGGAGCTTGACTAAAGAAGAACACAGTTTAAGGGAACTCCAGACTTAACACAGAATTAAACCCAAAAAAAACCACACGAAAGGGGAAAAAGAAAAAAAAAAGGAAAAAAACCGATAAGGGAACTATTTTCAAAGGCCAGGGAGGCTGGCCAAAGAGAAGCAGTGGGAAGGG
>VXBA01005584.1:16649-31475 GCA_013399895.1 Serilophus lunatus | reverse complement strand
TTTATACCAAAAACGGGGGATCCCCTCCCTCTTCCCCCTCCCCGCTCCTTCCAAGAACCCGCCAGCACCCCCCCGTACCCCTCTCCCCTTTCAAACCCCTACAACAGTAAAAATATTCTTCCTCGTGTTCAGGTGGACATATCCATTTCCTCTTTTCCTATTGCTTGGCTGCAAGAAGAGCCTGGCTCGATCCTCTTGACATTCTCCCTTCAGATGTCCCTTGTCGCGTCTTACAATCTTACAACCTGAGTTATTTGTGTTGGTGAATCAGAGAGACATGACTCTGTGGTGGTGACCAGGTTCTAGGCTTAATTCTTCCATGTGTTTATTCAGAGCTGTCTTTAATAGGCAATTTAAACACCACGCTCAATCTCATCATTGGCTGATTTAAACAAAGCTTACACTCTCATTGGCTCTAACCATACATGGGCTCAGCTGCCTGGTTGGTTGCTGTAGTTGGCAATTATCCCTTTGTTCTCTCCTGGGGGAGAGGGGCAGTAACTTTCCACTCCTGGAAGCTTCGGGCAGCTTCCAGAGTGTTCCTGGCCCATAGTCCCTTATAGACATTTATGAGGTCACCTCTGAGTTTTTTCTTCTCAAGGCTGAATAGGCCCTGCTCTCTCAGCCATTCTTTGTAACAGAGATGTTCCAGTCCCTTAATGACCGTTGTTGCTCTTTGCTGAACCCACTTCAGGAGCTCCATGCCTGTCTTGTATTGAGGAGCCCAGAACTGGATGCAGCACTCCAGATGTGGGTAGAAGGGCAAGATCATCTCTCTTGATCTGCAGAAGGCTGGCCACCAACCTGGGCTGATGCCTGGGGCTACTCTTTCCCAGGAACAGGACTCTGCAGTTGCCTTTGTTGAATTTGAGACAGTTCTCTGTCCGTCTCTCCAAACTGTTGAGGTTCTTCAGGAGGGCTATCCAGCCCTCTGGGTTATTGGCCACTTACCCCAGCTTTCTGTTGTTAGTGAACCCACTGAGGAGGCATCTGCTCCTTCATTCAAGCCATTGATGAAAAAGTTAAATATACTGGGGCCAGTGAGGAACTTTGGGGGACATTACTGGTGGCTGGCCTTCAACCAGTTTGACTGTGATGCTCTGGGATCTCTAGTTCAGCCAGGTCTCCATTCATTCACTGTTCAGTCATCCAGTTCACGTTTCCTGAGTTCAACTATGAGGACTTTGTGAGAGATAATGATGTAAAGACAGTGTTGAAAGCCTTACTGACACTGAGATGGGCAATATCCACAGCTCTCCCTTCATTTGTCCAGGTAGTTGTTTCATTGCAGAAAACAATCAGGTTGATCAACCACGATTTACCTTTAGTGAATCCATACTGACTACTCTTGGTCATCTTCTTGTCATCCACATGGATATTGACAACCATTTGAATTGAATGAGGTGCTCCCTCACCATTACAAGGATTGATGTGAGGCTGATGCGTAGTTCTTGGCATCCTTCTTCTCGCTCTTGTTGCAGGCTGGGGTGAGATTTGCTTTCTTCTAGCCTCAGGCACCTCTCCTGATTGCCACAACCTGTCAAAGATGATCATGAGCACCTCACTATGGTGAGGATGCATGATGCATCCTGTCAGGACCTATGGACTTGAAGGTAACAAGTTTGCCCACATTTTCTCTCATTCAATATCCCTAGACCAAGGGAAAGTCTTCCTTCTGACATTTCTTTACCCTGCCCTCCTGAGTCAGAGATTCCTGAGGGCTGATCCTGTCAGTGAAGAACAATGCAAAGGAGGTGTTCAGTAACTCTGCCTCATCTGCATCCTGTTACCAGGGTCTCCCCTGCATTTAGTAGGGGACCCACATTAATGCTGTCATACTAACTTCCATCAAAATACAAAAAATTAATGAAAGCTGACTGCTTCTGACAATTTGTCCAGATGAAAGCCAAGTAGGTGGTGGGCTTTATCAGTTGAAGCCACATGACACACATGCAGCCGCACAAGCTCTTGCTGCCCCTAGAAGTGAAAGCTAATACTGGATGCATACTAAGTTTTAGTTCTATAAACTTTGCTACATCTCAACAGTGATTTTGTCTTGGTTTTAAAGATGCAGTAGGAATGCAGGATATTTGTTTTCCCAAGGATGGAATACTCTGGCCTCTCACCCTCATTCCCTCTTCTTGTAGACATACACTGATGTGCTCTGCTGGCCAAGGATGAGAAGGAGAGACCTCTCTACGGGTCCTTACCTTAAAATTAAGTCCTAAACCAAAAGTGTAGCTATAATTTTTCACTGAGCAATTAGCAAGAGAATATACATTTAATGCATAAAACATTGTAAATCTGAACACCTCTGGGAGGTGGGAATTCCCAAAATATTTCTCACAAATTATCAGAAGATGGTTAAATAGCCCAGTATCTTGTAGTCACTTGAGAAGTGGATCTATTTCACTTAAAATGTCATGGATTTGGATTAATACTACTGTGGCTCACTTCCATCAGAAGAATTTGCATAGGCCAAAAGCAAAAGAGACTCACCACCTGACTCCTTCATTACGATTTTTATTACTTGACCTACTAGTTCATTTTCTCACAGACATCTATTTTAAATTATTTTGGTCAGAATCATATACCTAGGAAAATTGTTCTCATACACCATTTTCAATTACTTATTATCTCTACTGCTTCTCAGCAGGCTTTGCCACCTGAGACAACATGCACAACACAAACTGCTTTCCAAAGAATTGGATCTTATATATGCAACAGAAAGTTTACAGTCATAGATAGGCAAACATGAAATAAGAAAACAGATGGCAGGTCCTTGAATTTCACTCTCATAATACACTGTGTTTACTATTGCTTCCAAACATTAGGACCAGAAATCTTAACCTTTGCAAGTGGTACAGCAATTTTCAGTCTTTTTAAAGGCGTCCTTCCCTTTTCAGCTCTGCTACTCTCAGTTTGCATCCATCCTGTTAAAGGTCAGTGCAATAGTTGGTAATTTTTCCCATGAACTACTTTGTAACTTCAATAACCAGTATAGAGCTCTACTGCAGACTATGGAATCACAGACAGTAGAAAGAAAACTCAAACATTCTTAAGTGTAGTAAATTAGCTGAAGAAATCATGATCTGCTTCAAGACATTTGCTAGATGAAGACAAAACTGAATTACGAGAGAAATAATTTAGAATTGTCTGTGATATTTACAAGATAAATTGTTTTCTGAGCACACAAAGCACTAAGAAATAGGAATATGCAAGAATTCATTCACAGATTATTTTCAAGTTTATCCTTCAGTGAATCTGCATGAGAACACATCTAAACACATATGACTCCTCCCATTAAGTTGTCTTTATTTCAGTCACAAGTTCTCTTACTTTCGCCCTGCTGATTCTCTCCCCTGGCCCACTTCAGGGAGTGAGAGAGCAGCTATGAGGGCTGAGCTGCCTACTGGGGTTAACCCATAATAAGCCAGTTGACACTTTTAGTTTCAAAAATTCCACCTTCCACTGAGTATTTTAGCATGGCTGCCACAGCTCATAAAATGACCCATTATAACTTGTACTCTACATCATAGAAATAACTGATGGGCCATGTATGGACTGGTCTTAATTTAAAAAAAAAAAAATGAAGATGAAGGAAACTCACTAATTTAATTACTATGTTCCCTTTTACAGAAGCTTCATCCATTAAGTTTGAAAGAGCAGGGGAGAGCCTTTTTCATCCTCAAATGCTTCAGTTCAGTCATGTTCCGTCGGACATAATTTTGTATCGGTACCAAAATGATGGGAAATAAATGGAAAAACAGAAGCTCTGTAAAGAGTGTTTTTGCATTTTGGCTTTGAAGTTTTGGTCTGTTTTTTTATGGAAATGCCTCTATTTTCTCCTAGTATTTAACAACATGCTCTAACCTATCAAGTTTTTTTTGCTGAGGTTTCAAGCAGAAGTGAGCAACTTCGGGAGATCCTTCCAGCTACATAGTCATAACATTTAAGTGCTTTTCAATTTCTATTTTTTTCCCTCTTCCAATTCAGAGTGGAATAGGAAGCAACAAAGGAACGGCAAAAATCTCTCTTACAATAATTTCTGTCTGATTATAGAATCATAGAATTTTTGAGGTTGAAAAACACCTCTAAGATTATCATTGTCCATCCATTAAGATAACACTTCCAGGTCCACCACTAAACCATGGCCCTAAGCACCACATCTACACATTTTTGAACACTTTCCAGGGACGGTAATTCCATTGCTTCCCTGGGAAACCTGTTACAGTGTTTGTTTGATCACCCTTTTCACAAAGAATTCTTTTCTAATACCCAATCTAAACCTCCCTAGAATTTTCAGCCATTTCCTCTTGTCTTGTCTCTTGTTATCTAGGAGAAAAGACTGCCCCCCCACCTGTCTACAACCTCCTTTAATGTAGTTGTAGAGAGTGATAAGGTCCTCCCTGAGCCTCCTTTTCTCTAGGCTAAAACAACCCCAGCTCCTCCAACTGCTCCTCATCAGACTTGTGCTCCAAACTTTTCAGCAGCTTTCTTGCTCTTCCTTGGATATATTCTGGGAGATTGGAAGAGAGTTTCTCAAATCTCACAGCAGATAATGCTGACATGAAATATGTTTGATGTTAGAAAACATGCAGTTTAGATGGCTTCTTTTAGGAAAGAGCTAATGACATTTTCATTTGAGGTGTCTTTGGCTCAGGAATAGTAATGTATTTAATTCTAGAAGCCTCTCATTTTCTGGAGATGTGTGATTAAACAGAACTAGAAAAGGTAGGCAACATCCATCACCTAAAACTTTAGCATCAGTGTATCTATCCTCCTCGTCTCAATTTGATGGCTCTTAGGAGGAGGATGAGTGAAATTATTGATCACAAAAAATATACTAAAACTTCACATCTGGTCATTAAAGAGGGAGAACTTCAGAAGATACTTGAAAAGAGGGATAGAGAAGGGCTGAAGCACTATTTTTTTTTTAGCAAATGTAATGCTGAACTTATGGGTTAACCTTAGGAGGTATCTTACTCATTTTCCTATTATACAGCCTATGCTCAACAAGCCTTTTCCTTATCTGGTGCAATTTTCTCTGATAAAGCATGAAATCTTCCTTTTTCCTTACTGAATCATAATTAAATAAATATGTTAAAAAACCTGTGAGCCTCCAACCCACAGAAGCATTAAAATAAAACAGCATGAACACTATTAAAAGATGATTTCATAATTTTTACAAAGGAATATAAAAGTACTATCCAGTTTCTGCAAAACAGTCTTCCTCTAAAGCACAAAGCTTATTGTCTGTCACTATTAGATATATCAACTATTTAAGCAAATGCTGTCACTTTTTTTTAAATGGCTTAAAATTTAAGTGCAGAACTGGTCATCAGAGTTAATCTTTATTTCCCTCGGAATTCATTAGTTTACCTGGGGAGAGATTTCAGTTCATAAAACTCATTGGGATTTTTTCCATATCTTTACAGTTGTTTGCAAGACCGTTCTGGTTATTTAAGTGCAACAATAAAAGTACTGCATATTCCTCCTGAGACCACAATAGATACCTTGTGGAGCTACTACTGAGTTCTACCATCTTACGTTAGCATGTTTTTTAAACCTGAGCAGCAAAAAATAGGAAATTGATGCCTGGTTTTGGTGTCAATATTTTAAAAAATGTCCTAGCACTGAGTTAAGTGGCAAAGTGTTCTTAAAGAAAATTGTATTCCTATTATTCGACCTTTTTCACAGGAATGCTGTGGTTTACCATAGTTAAAAATGTAGGGCTGAAGGCTGACTATATCCAGTTTTTCTCAGATTTGACAACCAGTTCTGGAGGTTGCCCGAATTGCCAAGCATCATACCTATGTACCTTCTATAAAGTGTACAGTTATATATACATATTAGAAGTAAGAATCATCCTCAGGTAGACACAGTAGGGATGCACGATGAAATAAAAAAAGGAATGAACTTAAAAGAAATAGCTTACAACCTCTGTTAAAGGAGTATTATTTACTTCAAAGTGCGTGGAGCTAAATGCAGTAGAATGGAAAATAATTTATTATAGACGTCAACACTTCATTCACAGACATCCACAATCTGTATAGGAAAAAGCTGCTTGAAAAATTAAAATAGGGCAAGTTTTAGAACACATTCCTGTGCTTTTTCGGGATCTGGGAAACAAAAATATTAAATATTAAACATTAAATATTTCAGCTTTTTGTCAGATATACTGCACAAAAAAACCCCTAGCACTACTGCCCACTTTCAAATTGAAAACAATGTAATTTCTAATAGAAAGGAAAACATGCACAAGTTTAGGAAAAGATGCTGCTGGATGATCTTAACATATCCAAATGCACATGCATTGCAGTGAGGAAAAGTCTATACGTTTTGCCACAAGCATATCTCTTGTTCCTGTTATGAATATAGCTCAGTCAGATACGCCTGCATCCTCAACATTTGTGCTATGCAGGCCTGTTCTCCAAGTCACAGAATTGCAGGTGCCCTTTGCAGCTATGTCCCTGAACCCAAAACCATAACTCCTTCTCAAGTCCTAATTGGGTTGCAAGCAAAACAAAGCCCCAAGAATTATATTTTCTGAAGAAGCAATTGCAGTTTCTTTTCTAAGGTAGGTTTCTGTAAATCCCATAAGTCCCACACACCCCCTCACTGGCTCACTGGCTTATTTATTTAACAAATAAAATCAAACCAAATTAAAAAAAAACCAACAAAATTTTAAAAAGTATAAAACCAAAAAGGGTGTAATGTTGCAATAAGCTCCCTTAAGAAATGCATCCAGTTCTGGGATTCCCAGCACAGGAAGGACATGGACATGTTGGAAAAGTCTAGAAGAGAGCCATTAAGTGATTAGAGGGATGGAGCACCTCCTGTACAAGGAAAAGCTGAGAGGATTGGGATTGTTCAGCCTGGAGAAGAGAAGGCTTCAGGATGACCTAATTGTGGCCTTCCAGTACCTGAAAGGAGCATGTAAGAAAGACAGAGACCTTTTATAAGGGCTTGTAGTGACAGGACAAGGGAGAACATCTTCAAACTCTCAAAGAGAGTAGGTTTGTAGTAGACATCGGGAAGAAATTGTTTATTGTGAGTGTGGTGAGACACTGCAATGCATTGCCCAGAGAAACTGTGGATGCCCCATCCCTGACAGTGTTAAAGGCCAGGTTGGATGGAGCTCTGAGCAACCTGGTCTAGTGGAAAATGTCCCTGTCCATGGCAGGGGTGTTGGAACTAAGTGATCTTTAATATCTCTTCCAACACAAACCATTCTATGATTCCATGATTCTATGAATAAGTGTGTCATTTGGAAAGATGAGCAATAAACCAACTACCAATGATCATAATTATGTATTTTGGAAATTTAATGGTGCTATTTTAGTTTTTGTAGTTGATAAGTCATAGCAATTAAAATTTAACAAGCAACTAAAGTTGCATATATTTCAATCTATTAAGAACCTTCATATTAGTACATTTCCATTCAACAGTTTACTGGAAATAGTTTCTGCAAAACTGTGAGTCTATAGCTAGCTCCTCTTTCAGCAGCCAAGTAGCCACTACTTTAATCTTTTCCATAGTGATAAACTGTAGTGGGGGTGGGGACGAGTGGGAAGGAAAAAAAAAAAAAAAAAAAGGAGTGGCTTATTGGCAGATATTGCCAGCCTTTCAAGAAATTGTTCAAAACACTGAACATAAATCCTCCTCTTTCAGGTCAGATAGCAGGTTACGGAAATACTGTCTCAGTGGCTCTTCAGATGCCGAATTTCCTACTTCACCAAAGAGGTAATGATTTCCACACTGAGCTGGTCAACAGCTGCCCACACTCTCAAGTTGATCCAATTTAGTTGAGGGTGTTTTTAAGAGAGCATCTTAAGAACCAGAAGGAAGCAGTGACAACCCATCATTGCAAATAGGAACTGCATCTTGGGAAGTCCTGCACACTATTGCTCACCCCAGCATCCTGCATCTGGGCTGCAGTACATAAGACCAGAGACCATTCTACAAGTATTGTACTTAGTATTGTTAGCTTTTCAACTGCATTGTTCTTTTCTCATTTTCTTAGGCAATTTTAAATCCTGCTGGTTACCCAGAATGGATTAAAATTTAATATATGAAAACAGAGTTTGGCAACCAGAAATTGGTTTCTAAGAATTTTTATTCAATATTTTTGGCTTCTTGTTTTTTTCGGGGAAATCCTTCAAATTTTCAGAAGCAGTGGCTGCCCTTCTCAGAATCACAGAATCACAGAACTAACAAGTTTGGAAGAGTTTGCTAATGGTGGACTCAATTCCCTCGTCCATGTCATCAATAAAGATATTAAATAGGACTGGACTCAACACTGAACCCTGGGGGACACCACTAGTGACTGTCCGCCAACTAGATGTGACACCATTCAGACCACTCTTTGGGCTTGGCCATCCAACCAGTTCCTAGCCCGGCATGGAATGCTCCTGTCCAAGCCATGGACAGGAAGCCTGAGAGCTTCTCCAGGAGTTTACTATGGGAGAAAGTGTTGAAGGCTTTACTGAAGTCCAGGTATGGCACATGCACAGCCTTTCTCTCATCAACCAGGCAAGTCACACGGTCATAAAATGAGATCAAGTTGGTAAAGGAGTTCAATAACCTTTCACTCAAGAAGCCTCTTGGAAAGTGATGTAGAAGTCAGAAGTCCTACCTACTCAGCCTAGAATGGGAATATAAGCTTAAGGCCCTGGTTTAGTTGTTTGAGTGTGAGAAAGTCAGAGAGTATGTCCCTGTCTAATTTCATATAAAATGGAGAAGAAAATTAGAAAAACTAAGAGAGAGATCAGTAGCATGGAACATTCCTCCCATAGCATCCCCCCATAGTAAACTCCAGGTGAAACTAGTGGATTGTGGCTTAGACAGGTTTACCCTCTCCTGGGTTAAGAATTGGCTGCATGTCCGAGCTCAGAGTGATGACGAATGGTGTCATGTCCAGTTGGAGGCCGGTCACCAGTGGGCTGGTTTTGTTCAGTATCTTTATTGATGACCTAGACGAGGGGATAGAGCCCACTATTAGTAAGTTTGCGGATGACACCAAGCTTGGAATGAGTGTCGATCTGTCAGAGGGAAAGAGGCTCCGCAGAGAGATCTTGACAAGCTGGATAGATGGGCTGAGTCCAATAGCATGAGGTTTAATAAATCTAAGTGCCGGGTTTTACACTTTGGCCACAATAACCCCATGCAGAGTTATAGACTGGGGACAGTGTGGCTGGCCAGGTAGAAGGGGACTTGGGGGTGCTGGTTGATAGGAAACTGAATATGAGCCAACCATGTACCCAGGCAGCCAAGAAGGCCAACAGCATCCTGGCCTGCATCAAGAATAGTGTTGCCAGTAGGACCAGGGAAGTTTCTCTTCCTTTGTAACTTGGCACTGGTTAGGCCACAGCTCGANTCAGGGGAGGTTTAGGTTGGAAATCAGGAGAAACTTTTTCATGGAGAGAGTGATTTCCCATTGGAATCAGCTTCCCAGGGAGGTGGTGGAGTCAGTGTCCCTGGATGTATTTAAGGATGGGTTAGATGATGAACTTAGTGACATGGTTTAGATGGTTTAGATATTAGATTAGTGTTGGATAGGTAGTTAAGTTAGGTGAAGGTTGGACTTGATGATCTCTACAGTCTTTCCAACCTTGTTAATGCTGTGTGTGTAATTCTGTGTGTGTAATTCATGCTCTTGTCTCAAAAGAGGTGGTGAAGGAATTCAAACCAAGTCCGCATTATCCCAGCGTTATGAGTCTGGGTTTTTTTAAATTTTGTTTGTTTGTTTGTTTTGTTTTCCCTTTCCCTGCAGATAGCAGAAGCAGCTCTCAGTCCCTCTCCACTCCCAAGGGGACCAAGGCCCCCTCTGGCAGAGCCTGCACTGGCAGGAAAGGTGCTGTAGCATGTGCACGGGTGGGTACTGGGGGCTGGCAGGACCGGGGCAAGCAGCACAGTGTTGGGACAGTCTCTGCATGTGTGGCCTGCAGGCGCTGCAGGTCACCACTGCTGCTGGGCCATGCTGAGCCGGCGGCCCATGCACACAGAGTGGGACTCCTGCCACAGCAGTCAATTGGTGCACTCCCCCACCTCCCCTGCCAGGTGGGTGCACCAGGGCAAGGGCAGCAGCAGCCCCTCACAGCCCCCCTGCATGGGCCCGGGCACAGTTGCTCTGTGCAGTGGCAAGTGGTGCCACCCACAGTGGCACATGGTGGCAGCGTGGCAGCGGCATGGCAGCAGCCTCATGGATCTCTTGGGACTTCTGGGGAGCAGAGACTGATTGACAGTTGGAACCAAAACTAGGGCATGCTGAGTTACAGAATGCTCTCTGGGAACTCAATGCCATGCAGCACAGAGATGGACAGACTCAACTCCTGGCACAAAAAGGCGCCAAGCAGCATACCTTCTTCCCCCACAACCGTCTGGTCTTCTCGGACAAAAGGAGGGTTTTATTTTTTGTTTTTGTTGGGGTTTTTTTATTACTGTTTTTCTGGGTTCCAATATATAGTTAAATATATATATTTAATGAAAGAGCTATTTTCCTTTTTCTGTATTTTTATGCCCCTTTTTTGCTTTAAGGTTTAAAATTGCGTAATTGTCTTCAAACAAAAAAAACAAACACCCAGACATATGGATTCTTCTCAACCATTAGGACTTGAGGTTTTGCACCAAATTTCATCTATGACAAGGAAAGAGACATGGGTTTGAAGACTATTATGAAGCAAAATAATTCTCTAGCTACCTTTAGGGAAGATAACAGTTTCCAAAGGCCTTTCATCTCTCCTCTGACTCATTTTTGGCTGTGAATAAAGTATTTCAGCCTTCCTGTCTCTTTTCCTCTTGCTGTAAAATGGTATTAGCAATCCCTCTTGGCTTCTGATGCCTGCAGTAAGAATTAGGTTCACCCCTTTCAGCATATAGAGGTTAACCTACCCAAGCTTCAGTTTCCTTTTTATAGCAACAATATTGAATATAGCCAGAGCAGAAAGGGATGCAGCAGAAGTTGCAGCTGTGTTACAGGCAGGAAGGGAACAGAAAAAGCATTTTGTGTATCTCACTTTCAGCTCTGATTGGAAGAAACTTCTGCTGCAACATATGTTGAGATCTTGATTGTGACTAGCACCGTCTGCTAAGAAGAATAAATGTGGAGAACCCGCAAGTCTTCCTTCCCTCTTGCCAAATGGACAGTCACTGAAACACCAGTTCTCAGTACTGATGAGTCACTTTTCTGCACTGTGAAATGCAGAGTGTCAATGATATAAACAACTGATCACTAATGTATGCTGCATCACACACAACATAGATGTATGTTTTAGAGGATCATATGTTCTTAGAAAATATCTAAGAAATACTTAGAGGCATTTAGTGTATCTGATTAGCTTAGCTGCATTCGAAATACTATTTTACATGTATATTCTTTGTCCTTTCTGATAGACTTGATAATGTTCAAAGTATAAAAAAAGAAAAAGAAAAAAAAAGAAAAAGAAAAAGAAAAAGAAAAAGAAAAAGAAAAAGAAAAAGAAAAAGAAAAAGAAAAAGAAAAAGAAAAAGAAAAAGAAAAAGAAAAAGAAAAGAAAAAGAAAAAAAAGGATTTGTATGAAGTACAAGTAGCAAGTGCACCTCTGGGACTTTCTAGAAACCCTGTAGGAGGATTTTTCAGGAAATCAACCAACAATTTACAAGATCCTAATGTAAGCCATCAGGGCTTTCTCCTTCTCCCTCCTCCTCGTAGGTACAGAGATTTTGTGGAGAGCAGACTTATTTAATATTTCATAGAATAAAATAACATCTTTTTCAGCTGACTGTCACCTCAGAAGGTAAGGGAATTAACTCTGTTCTCACTTTATATCAGTCTTTTTATTTTCTTCCCCACATTAATAGTGCCATCAGTTGCACCTTTTCATCATATCACCTTGTTCCCTTCATACTGCCTCTTTAGTCATTAATATTTCATGTTGGGTTTTTTTTTTTTTCCTAGAGGCAGAAGGGAATGCATTTTAAAAGCAGATAGTAAACTAAGGCACAGAAAGTTTAGTTATCAGCTCCGTATCGTGTAGCATGTGACCAATTACATCATTTTTCATTGCTTGCATGTATAGTCTTCCTCAACACTTGCTGCACATTCCATTTTTAATCAGTTACTATCACCTCTGCACATGCATATAGAAACATATTTCATTTTTCAAGGGAGAATGTTTACTAGCTTATTTGAAATATATCAAATTTATTTGTGCTTTACTCCAAATGTGGGCCAAAATATAGCATCAAGGAACAGATGCCTTTTGATCTTCATTAGTACACTAAAGCTTTCAACATCATTCTCCTGTACATCACTTGCACATCACTGTTTCTGATCATAAAAGTACAAGTCTCATTCCACAAAACTGTTTTTATTTTATCTTTTATGAATAGAAATTAAAGACAAATTTCTCTTCTTAAACAATGCACTTCTTGAGTGGCATTGCACATAATATTGATTTGCCTCAAAACAATCAGATTGCTGAAGTAATATAATGCTTATTGTACTTGATGGTACAAAGTCCACCTGTCATCATCATTAACATCGTCTTAATTGAAACCTCAAAGCCACCACATAGAAGCTTTATCCAGTAACCTACAAGGATGACCTTCTGCACAGGGATTTTGATTTAAATTTCCTGAGTTATATGTACGTATACTAGTCTGTCAATTTAGGAAGAATCAATATGCTAGTTTCCCAGGCTGACCTAGTTATGGAATCATAAAATCTAAGCTAACTGGCTGATTTCAGGAGTGAGTTGGGAACAATAGGGTCTGATTGAAAATAAGGACAAGACTGACTATGAATTACACTAATCAGCAAAGAATTTGCACCCATAAACCAAAGATTGTTAACAGGATGTTGGAAATGGGGCTGACTGTTGCCCCATCCACCACACCAAAAGTCAATAGTACATTCTTCCAAAAAGCTCCCCAACACCACGGCAAAGTTCGGGCAGAGTTCAGGAGGAAATTAGGACAAATTTGAGCAGAGACTAGATGAAGGTTGGGAAGGACTTATTTACATTTAGTACTGCCTATTCTCAGGAAACTAATGTCTATGCACGATCACTTAAAGAATATGTAACTCATCTAGTGAATATGTATAGTTCTGTAGCATTTAAAATACTGCCATGGCAGCATTCAGGAGGCAAGTTGGCTGCAGCTATCCCCCTTGCCTCGCAGCACTGCTTATAAACATATCTGCTTCATAACTTTTACAAGTTCTGGGGTTTGTTTCCACAAATCAGGAGTCTAGACAAACTCAGAAACACTCAAATTCTGCATTAGTATCTTCCATAACCAAATGAACAACTAGGTTTATACAATCTGCTGCAGCTAGGAAATGTAGTTTACGTAGAAGTTTCATTTTCAACTGAATCCACTGTTTTGCTGTCAAAGCAGCAGTTTAAGAGTATATAAAGCAATAAAATTTGAAAAATACTGATTTGCAAAAAACTTTTATCTTCCTACGCACTGGGCATTCACAATCAACCTGCAATTAGTAGCTTAAGTGTAGCCATGAATGTCCTAGTCATGCTGCTGCAGCAAGAACTGTGCATGTTAATTTCTATGCATTGACATCTAGACCCTGAGTATTGCAGTAGATGTGCTTTGCAATACTGCAAATATTGACAACCATGATGGAATGTGTCATGGGTCAGGTTTCTTTTTGAGAAATTTTTCCATTACCACTATGATGCTGGCTTACTGAAAAAGGGAGTGACTAACCCAACTGAGCTAAGGACAGAATTCCTCAACAGGGGTGAGTCAGAGGGCTCCACTGTCTTTTGGCGGGAAAGCTGATAGCTGTTGATGGCAGGCATATTCCTGTCCTGATTGTTGTGCAGGGGAGGGGGTTGAGTATGACTACCTTTCTGCGCCCCAACCCCTCACCCTCACCGTTCATCCCCTCCCTGCTTGTCTTCATGGGACAATAGAGGGACTTGGTGAGGCACCAGCTCGTCTCTCTAGTCTTTTGGCTGCTATTCTAGAAGGGGATCCTGTACTGCCTTGCTGGTGTTGTTTTCTCCAGTCTGCTGTGCTGGGACCAAGACCTCCTCTTGCTGTTGCTTCTGCCTCACTGGCTCAGGTCCTGCATCCAGGTGGACCCTGCGGCAGCCCCCAGAGAAAGAGAGGAGAGCCCTGCCCACACTGGCCCAAGCTCAGAGCCAGCCTGTCTGCCTTTCCCCATCTCCTGCTGTTCCTGTATCAGATAATTGAGTCGCTCATGTCAGCAGCAAATCTGGAGGAACCAGTTTGGTTTATTGGGGTGATTTTTCTTGTTACAGCTGTATTTGTTTCTTTTTAATAAATACATAAAAATGTAAATAATTATTGCTTCCTTTTTCTACATTTTTGACTGAAAGCCTCTTGATTCAAGGGGTATAGAAGACTGCAGAATGAGCTTTCCTTTCCCACTCCAGGAAGGTTCCCATCTTCCCTGGAAGGTATTGTTTTAACTCGGGACAGGATGTCAATTCTAAAATCTAAAGAAAAGAGTGAAGAAATACTTTTCAATGCAAATATGAATTCATGGGCAGCTTTGAAATGATGTTGTAAATGCAAACACACCTGCCAGAAACCTCCCGTTTCCATTCAACATATTCTCTCTAGTCACTGCTCATAGTTTTCAAGGATTTCACAAGTGACTTGGTCATTTGTCTTTTAGTAACCCTGTTAACTACATTCTGCTCCACGGACACCCCCTTGTAGAGGGGAGAAGCTTGCATGCCCTTATGAGTTTGCCAGCTATACTGGTGTTGGCATATGCCTCCAGTAGGGTCTCCCATGCCAGACAGGTCTCAACAGGGTCAGACTAAGTGTGTCCATGGGTAGGATGGGCTC
>VXBA01005584.1:0-14528 GCA_013399895.1 Serilophus lunatus | reverse complement strand
CCTGTGGCAGATCTTGGAAGGATTAGGTTGTCCTCTCAAATTCCTCAAAATTATTATCCTGCTACATGAGAATCAGTGTGGCCAAGTCAGATATGACGATGCACTCTCTGAGCCCTTCCCAACAGCTAATGATGTGAAACAAGGTTGTGTTCTCACACCAGCTGTATTCACAATTTTCTTCAGCATAATGCTCCAAAGGGCCACAGCAGACCTCAATGAAAACAATGGCATTTACATCCGATATCGTACTGATGGGAGCCTATTCAACCTCAGGCAACCGAAGGCCCGCACCAAGACCCCAAATCACCTTGTCCAGGAGCTGCTTTTTGCTGATGATGCCGTCCTCGTTGCTCACATAGAAGCAGCTCTGCAGCACTTAACATCCTGCTTTGCAGAGGCTGCTGAGCTTTTTGGGCTGGAAGCCACCTTGAAAAAGACAGAAGTTCTCTATCAAGCTGCACCTCAGGAAGTCTTCCATCATCCCCTCATAACTATAGGCAAATCAGAGCTTAAGTCAGTCCAGCAGTTTAACTATCTAGGAAGTATCATTTCCTTGGATGGTAAGACTGACAAAGAGATAGACAACAGGTTATCAAAGGCATACAGAGCCTTTGGAAAACTCCATAGAAGAGTCTAGTACGGTAACCATTTGAAGAAAAGTACAAAGATTAGTGTCTACAGTGTCTACTGTCTACTCTTTTATATGGGTCTGAATCATGGGTCATCTACCGCCTCCACCTGCGACTCCTCGAATGCTTCCATCAGCGCTGCCTCTGTACAATCCTAAACAACCACTGGACTGACTAATGACTAATGTTCCTGTCCTTGAACAGGCAGGGGTCACCAGGATTGAGGCCACGCTGCTGAGGACGCAGCTGCGATGGGCAGGGCACATCCCCAGGATGAAGGATCACCACCACCTGCTCTATGGTGAGCTCACCACCAGTTGCCACAACAGAGGAGCCCCAAAGAGGAGATTCAAGGACTCCCTGAAACAATATCTCAGCGTTGGTCATATTGACTGCCATCAGTGGTCCACTCTGGCCTCCAATCGAGAGACATACCATCCATAATGCTGCTGTCTCCTTTGGGAATGCACGTAGAATCAGTCTTGAGGAAAAAAAGACAACGCAGAAAGAATCATGCCTTGTCAGTACCACCTAAGGAGACTTTCCACTGTGCTTTTTGTAACCAGATGTGCCTGTCCCCCATTGGCCCTTTTAGCCATCAGCGCGCTTGCAGCCAGCATGGGGAGAGCCCTTCTCATATCTTTGTTCGCAAAGCCTAGCCATGATGATGATGATGAAAACTACATTACAGCATAGCAACGTTATCAAGTAGGTTAAATTAAAGGTTGTTAAAAGTAATATTCAGTGCTCTAAAATATGGTACATGTCTTTCTCATGGTACCTGAGATTTCTAACTACTTTTCATTGGCCAGCGTTGTAGGAAAGCCAGTACCCATCATATTCTGATATGCAAAAAACCTCACACATTTTCTGTGCACATACCATGGCCATTAACATTAGATCTTCATATTGGTAGAAATTGATAGTTAACTCCATCCCTTTTGTTAGAAATTGCCATTTTCAGCTAGAAAATTCATTGCAGTTTAAAAATATACCACAAAACAAAACAGCTAGACTATATATAGTGTTAAACACACTAGCTTATCTGAAATGAAACCTGACAGGAAAAACAGAAAAAGAAGACACTTTGAAAAGTTCTGTAACTATTTACCAGTTAAGTTACAATAGACTTAAAATGCCTCTAGACACAGGTGAAAAAGGAACTAAAATAGATCTAAGATGTGTCTAATTCCATTAAGGTACCCCAGGAGGCAGTTAGCAATCGGGCCCAGTGAACTAAAGCATTCACACCATTACCAAGAGCATCACAACCACTGTCCCACTGGGATCTGGCTCCAGTTCACAACATAGCTGGGTTTCTTAGGAAAAGGATTTGTTAGGTCCTGCAAGAGATAAGCGAATTCAGAGTTATCCAGCAGGACATTCAGAAACAAAACTGAACCTCTGTGCCTTGCAACCATTTTTGTATTGTTTATGAATTATGCCAATGTGATTCACTAATTTATATATAGTTGGGTAAACCTGTACTTTTGTTTTTTGAGAATTTGCTGCTCAAAGCCACTTGTTCCCTCGAACTTACACCTTCTGTTTTGGAGCAGAGTTCCCTGTGAAACTCTTACACATTCAGAGTTTAAAGCTGGACCCAATTTAGATGTTTGCCATCAGCTGAAAACCTGAGGTCTACTTTCCTCCCACTGCCAACTTATTATTAGATAACTAAATAAAAACAAGTTTCAGATTTCTTCTATGTATTAAAGTTTGCCATTTATCTGAGTTCAGAGCTCCCTGCGAGCCATCCATTTCTATTTAAAGTACAGTCATCAAGCTAACAGTTCCTGAAGGCCCTGAAAGAAAAAATCATATGCTTTGTTTATTTTATCAGCAGAAAATAGCCCTACAGTTCTCCTGTTTGCAGCTAGGGATGCATGTGAAGTACTTTATATTCTTCAGGTATTCTCCACTACTCTATTCTTCATGCATATGTAAAATTCATGTGCTCAGTATATGAAAGAGAATATATGAAAAGATAATTTCCATTTAGTACATTTTTTTGTGCACATCTCCATGTCACAAACCCAGCAGCTGAGTAGTGAGCTATCAGCTGAAACCAGGAAAGTTCAAAGAAGTACAGGGAAAAAATTAGAATTCTCACATCCCTGCCATGTAATCTTTGTTTTATAGCAGTGTAATTGAAGGCAATCAATACCAATTTTACTACAAGGTAAACAGTTCTCTGCCTTTTTCCTTGATTACTAAATATGTGAAGAAACCAGAGTTACTAGCATTCAGAAATGCTTTCCTCTTTGAAACAAGACCATCATAATCAGTGTTAATTCTGAAGTGCAGGACACTGTGTGTGTCCCTGATAAGCAGGAACAGCAATCAGGAGATTGGTGTTTGCATAATTGGGCCTCTTGCAGACCTGTTTCTAAAAGTTACGCTTGCCTTCTGTCAGTATAAAAAATGGTCAGAAAGCATCAAAATTCACACCTCATTGAGACAAATGTTTCTGTTTCAGTAAAACAAACTACCAGAACATGGTGAAGCAAACATATCAGGAAAACAGTTTGCTTCAAAACAGAAATTTCTTTCCAATAGTACTGTAAAACATCATGGCAAAAGCCCTAAAAGACAGTTGAAAACCCATTTAAACTAGATAATAAACCTATACGTAGAACAACTCTTATTGGCAAGCCAGAAGAAACAGCAACATTTATGCATTTGCAGAACAACAGATTTTGAATGCAAGGCATATGGAAGACTTAAGAGGCTTAAGGCTTGTCAAGTGTGGCTGCAACTTTATTGACCATTAAAGTACCCTATTGAGCATCAATTATTTTGCACATATCCAGCACCTACTATTGCAGGTAGCAGTTTCACACCTCTTGAGAAGGTGGATTTACAAATTTATGTCCTATGAAGACAGGCAAGTGAAGCAGTGTATTGACAAAAATAACTCTTCTTACTCTTTTATTAATATAACAGAATCAATGCCCTGTTACCCCACTGAAACAAAGCAATCCACAGGCTGCTTTGTGCACTCCTGAACTATGAAAAACAGGAAAAGCTGAGGCATCTCTATTCCCAGTAACACTGATTATCCAGAAAAGTTGTAAGGGCAAACTTCATCACAAGTATAATGTAACACTGGTACTGAGAGGGCATATATAACTCTTTGTACCATTAATATTTTGAGCATACAAACCTTGAATTCACCCAATCTGGAAGGGGCTGTCCAAAAAACTTCTCCACCCAGACTTCCTGTCCTGTTTTAGCCAGATTTAATCTTAAGCAATTGGGGAAAGAAATTTTCTGGTATCCTTCAAGAACTAAATGACTTGAGGCAGTCTTGTCTTTTTCCTTCTGCTGAATCATACCTTAGCCTAACAGTGTCACTGACTTGACATGTACTAAAAATAAGGTATTATTTAATATAAAAACAGTGGTCTATTATATTTTAAGATGTGAATTTTTAAAAAAACAACAACACAATGTCAGGAAGCTAACAGTTCCTAAAACACAAACATTAAAATCCAGAAATCCGGGTTATAAAATGAGCAAAATTTAGAAGGGACATAAAGTGTAGTAGTAATAGATTAAATGCTAGTTTTGTGACCAAATCAAACTACGATTAACTCTGACACATGAATAGAACAGCCACGGTATGTTATGTTATTGTGCAATTTTTTTCAATTTTCTCTTTTTCTTTCCAGAACTACATAGCACTGCATCTAGATGCAAAACTGGAAGAAGAAATAAAGGTGTACGTATATAGTGGATTGACCTTCATAGATGTCAGGCATCTACCAATGCCACATTCTCACTCCCCTCCACAAGTGGACAGGGAAGAGAAAATATAATGAAAGGGTCATGACTTGAGATAAGGACAGAGAGAGATCACTCATCAAATACCATCACAGGCAAAATTGGGAAATTAACGGAATTTATTGCTATCAAAATTAGAGCAGGATAAAGAAAAATAAAATACATCATAAAACCATCTTCCTACACACACACTCCTTCCTCCCTTCCCAGCCTCTACCTTCTCCCCCAGTGGCACTGGGAGAAGGGGAATGGGGATTACAGTCAGTCCGTTACAGCTCTTCCTGCTGCTGGTCAGGAATGGGAGACCTTCCCCTACTCCAGCGTGGGGTCCCTCCCGTAGGAGACACATCTTCATGAACTCCTCCAGTTCCATTCCATGGGCAACAGTTCTCCATGGACTGCTTCATTGTGTGTCTCTCTTCCAGAGAGTGCGGTCCTCCAAGCACAGGCTGCTCCAGCATGGCTTCCCTATAGGATCACAAGTCCTACCAGGAAACCTGCTTCAGCATGGGCTCCTCTCTCCAGAGGTCTGCATGTCCCTGCCAGAAGCCTACTCCAGAATGGAGCTTTCCACAAGTTCACATGTTTCTTTTCAAGCAATCACCTGCTCCACCATGGTGGTGCATCCACCTGCTTCACCACAGGCTACAGCAGAATCTGTGCTCCTCCTCTTCCTTGTCCACTGACTTTGGTGTCTGCATGGCTCTTCCTCTCACATATTCTCATTCAGCTCTTCCTTAGCTGCAATTACATCTGCCAAGTAACTTTTTTTCCTTCTTAAATATGTTATATGTTAAATATGTTATCACAGAGGCATTACTATCATTCCTGATTGGCTCAGCCTTGTCCAGCTGTGGATTTGTCCTAGAGCTGCCTGACATTTGCTCTGTCAGACACGGGGGAAGCTTCTGGCACCTTCTCACAGAAGCCATCCCTGTAGCCCCTCTGCTACCAAAACCCAGCCACACAAACCCAATACAGGGCATACAGACAAAAACAAAGATGCTTTCACCAAGACAAATTGCATTTGATTCTGCTAGTGTCTCAAGTGCCCTACAATATGGACTTTCATTTACTAGTGAAATAGTAGCACACTGACGATTCAAGTAAATATTTACAAGTCTCTACAGAGCTTGTTTCTGTCCATTCTCCCTTAGTTAGATATCCTTATGAATGCTGGCTACTGCTCATGGCTCAGATACCTAACTGCAACATCCTTGCCAACAAAGGGATAGAAACAGAGTACTGGAGATAGCACTTCCTCAGGGAAAAAAAAAAAAAAAAAAAAAGTGCTATAGGAGAAAACTTTTCGTGGGAATCACATCTTCACTCTCAAATTTGAGCTGTGCTGTAGTAAAAAAAAAGTGCTGCTTCACAGGCTTAATAATATCTCCCATTTGTAAGTAATAGATAATTTATATTAAGGCCACCAAAGACCTGCTTACAGCAACATTTGCAGGCTGAATCATCAATGTGTTAATCTCAATCACTTTCTTCCACATTTTGTGATACCAAGAAAAATGTTAATTTTTAGAAGATGGGTTGATAATTTGATAGGAATGACAGGATATAAAGAAATAGCATTTTTTTGTCAGAAAGACATTTAACTAAGCCTGACCTCGGTACCAGGGAAAATTATGGAGCGTATCATCTTAAGGGAAATTATGCTGCATCTACAGGAAAATAAGGGGATCGGATGTAGCCAGCATGGATTCAGGAGGGGAAGATCCTGCTTAACCAACCTAGTCTCCTTTTATGATCAGGTAACTCATCTGATCAATGAGGGGAAACCTGTGGATGTAGTGCGTCATGATTTTAGCAAAGCCTTTGATACTGTCTCCCATAATAAACTCTTGGTGAAACTGATGGATTGTGGCTTAGACAGGTTTACTCTGTCCTGGGTTAAGAATTGGTTGGATGGCCAAGCTCAGAGGGTGGTGGTGAATGGTGTCATGTCCAGTTGGAGGCCGGTCACCAGTGGGGTCCCTCAGGGTTCAGTGTCGGGGCCGGTTTTATTCAATATCTTTATTGATGACCTGGACGAGGGGATGGAATCCATTATTAGTAAGTTTGCGGATGACACCAAGCTTGGAATGAGTGTCGATCTGTCAGAGGGAAGGAGGGCTCTGCAGAGAGACCTTGACAGGCTGGATAGATGGGCTGAGTCCAATAGCATGAGGTTTAATAAATCCAAGTGCCGGGTTTTACACTTTGGCCGCAATAACCCCATCCAGAGTTATAGGCTGAGGTCAGTGTGGCTGGAGGATGCCCAGGCGGAGAGGGACTTGGGGGTGCTGGTTGGTAGGAAGCTGAATTTGAGTCAGCAGTGTGCCCAGGCGGCCAAGAAGGCCAATGGCATCCTGGCCTGCATCAAGAATAGTGTTGCCAGTAGGACCAGGGAAGTTATCCTTCCCTTGTATTTGGCACTGGTTAGGCCACAGCTCGAGTACTGTGTCCAGTTCTGGGCCCCTCAGTTTAAGAAGGATATTGAGTTGCTGGAGCGTGTCCAGAGAAGGGCAACGAGGATGGTGAAGGGGCTGGAGCACAAGCCCTATGAGGAACAGCTGAGGGAGCTGGAGTTGTTCAGCTTGGAGGAGAGGAGGCTCAGGGGTGACCTTATTGCTGTCTATAACCACCTGAAAGGAGGTTGCAGTCAGGCGTGGGGTCGGTCTCTTCTCTCAGGCTCCCAGTGACAGGACGAGAGGACACAGTCTTCGGCTGCGTCAGGGGAGGTTCAGGTTGGCTATCAGGAGAAACTTTTTCACAGTGAGAGTGATCTCCCACTGGAATGGGCTTCCCAGGGAGGTGGCGGAGTCACCGTCCCTGGATGTATTTAAGGATGGGTTAGATGATGAACTTAGTGGTATGGTTTAGATGGTTTAAATGGTTTATATGGTATAGATGTTAGACTGATGTTGGATAGGTTGTTAACCTAGGTAAAGGTTGGACTTGATGATCTCCATGGTCTCTTCCAACCTTATTAATTCTGTGTATTTCTGTGTAAGCAGGAGGTTGGAGGACAGTAATTAATCACTCAATTGTTTTGAAAAGACAAGCACTAAAAATTATGACCTTTCATTGACACTTTGCTGCAATGGCACTTTAATTATTGCTGAATTGCAATGCATCTCCTATCAGAACACATGTCTTTCACATAAATACCAGACAAGTTTACTGCAGTCATGGTTTTTATAACAAATGTCTAATGCTAAATTAAAGGACCATTTGACTCGTGGCCTGGTATGTCCAGAAATCTTAATAGAAATTTTCTCTGTGAAATATTTCTTACATTTAAAAAATAGTATTTCTCACAGTCCAAAGAGCAGGCATAATGTAATTAAACAAACATGCTGAGAAAACCAAAATGGAGAACTCAGATAGACTGGAAGTGTCTTTTTTAAATTTGTTATTATTCTTCCAAATTGTCACAACAGTAGACATCAGCTGTGCAAAATTCAGTGCTTCAGTCCAGCAAACACAAGGAACAAGTCTAGGACTCTTGATCAAAAAAGATCCTGATGGAGATCATACTGCACTGATTCAATCTGAAGATGATGGTGCTGAAGAGTAAAACAGTATGAGGCAAAAAGAGATGATGTGACAGAAGGTGTGTCCATTTCTGCAGTTGAGTCATCAGGCTTTTTTGCTGCTTTTACCCTTTAAACTTTACTCAGCTCTGATTCAGCCGCAGCAGACTTGCCAGATTGTCAGCATAAACAGATTGTTCTATCAAGGAATTGGGTAAAGAACACATATGAACAAAATGCTGAACCTCCTTTAGGAAAACTTTCTCAAAAAAAAGGAAAAGAACTGTTAGAAAATAAGTCTTGTCATGAATGCCAGAATATTTTAATTGTTCATTGGTTTTTAAGCTAGTGAAGGGCTCTTACCATTACACAATTATCCAGGGTCCTCTCCTGTTCATTTCTATCTCTTCTCTGCAAACGTTAAGGCCTAATGTTTTCATCCTAATGCAGCAATAAGGACAATCTTTCCCTTTAGGGAATACATATCCTGTTCAACGAAGAGATTTTGGTTTGTGCTGTTGAAGCACAGAGGACCCAGTACTCACCTCTAAATGTGATACTGTGGTGGTTTAATCCACCTTTTAGTGTTCAGAGGGGCAGGTTCAATAAAGGTGACGGAAAACTGAATAGAGTTGTAGCAGGTGAACAATTTATTACAAGGGGTTTAAATTAGGGAAGTAGGGATAACCCACAGGCAAGGGGGAAAAAAGAAACACAAAAAGGGAAAAAAACCCAACAAACAAACAAAAAACCCAAAAACAACATTAACCAAAAAAACCACCAACAGAAGAAACTGTTCCTTTCAGCCAGATGACTAGCTGAAAAAACAGTGGGGAAGGGTAGGAAAAGGTGTCTCCTTCTCTTCCATCTCTCCTGGAAGGACTTCAGGCCCTCCAAGCTCTCTGAAAAACACAAACAGAGGCAAAAAACAACTCCTTCCCTCCCCCTCTCCGAAGGATGCTTGCTAGCAAGCTGGAAATGGCTCTCATGTTGAGAGGAATGGGTGGAATCCCGTTGTGGGGGGAGGGGCCTGCGGGCGCTGGGGACCGGAGCTGTGGTCTTTCTTCTTGCGGCGGCAGTGAAGAAGGGCCGGGGTGGGGCCGTGCCTCGACTTTTAAGCCTTCTTGTTCTTGTGTGGATCTCATCACCTTCTTCCTGGCCAAGCCGGCTTCGCATTCATCCAACTGGCCGGGCCCTGCCCTGGTTTCCAGTGTTTTCCCGATGAAGAACCATGAGTCTCAGTCGTTAGGCACCATCTTTGTTTTCATGGCTGCAGGATCTTAGAGATGCCCCAGCGCCAACACAGTGCCAGGGCCGGCCCCTCGTCGCTGTGCAGAAGCGGCAGTTGTGCTCAAATTCCCGGCCAGGACCAGCCAGAGGCTGCTGCACCCGCCCTGGGGCCTCCCCTGGGAGCGGTGGTGGCAGGGTGAAGAAGCAGGACCGGGGGCGTCCTGCCTTGGCCGGCAGTGGGGCTGCCGCCTGTGCCACCTGAGCTGGGACTGAGGGACCACACACACTGCACAAGACGGCTGGTGATCGGCCCCATGCTCCCGGGAGTGGTGGAGGTGGGGAACTAGAAACCGCCGCCCCGCTCTGGCCACCCCCCGCTGCCGGGAGCCTGGAGGGCGAGGAGCCGTCGCCGCCTGGCCCCGGCCTTGGGGGCACCAGGACTGGTGCAGGCTCCGTTCCTTCCCGGCCCCAGCTCAGCCCAGGAACCAGAGAGAACCGAGAGNCTTGCAGTCTTCCCCCTCCCAAAATCCAAGAACACCCCCAAGCCCCATGCCCCCTTTGACCCCCGCGATCCCAGCCCCCTCAAACCAGTACAGATATAAATTATTTTGTCTGGCACCTTCTAGCTGTCACCCACAACAAGACAGGAAGTATTTACAAGGGCTAAAATCAGCAAAAACTGTAGTCCCAAATCTGCACCTCCCCTCATGGCATTTCTGCAGGGACTTGTTCCACAAACAGATGTTCAGCAGGATAATTTTATAATTTTGGCTGTTATAGGAAAAAACCCACAAGTGTAAACATGGCATCTTCTGAACTTCTGAAACAATTGCACACTTTACATTTCCTGTGCCTTACAAATCTCATCAAAGAACATGTGTTCCACCTGGATTTTTTTTTTTCAAAGCTCTTAGATGCTTTCCTTACAGCATGACTTTTTTTTTTTTTTTTTTTAGCCCAGCCACCACCAATGCTGCACTGCAAAGCCTTGTCCAAGTAGCCACCTCTGC
Source organism: Serilophus lunatus (assembly GCA_013399895.1). NCBI lineage: Eukaryota > Metazoa > Chordata > Aves > Passeriformes > Eurylaimidae > Serilophus > Serilophus lunatus. The sequence continues at coordinate 4,346 of VXBA01005584.1, read as the reverse complement.
AGAGAGTAGATCCTCCCTGTAGAAATGCTGGCAGGGTTTTAAATATTTGTTTTGAAAACCTCCTTTTGAAGCATACACAGGCATTCTGCTTGGTAAACAACTGCCTTTTTTCTCCAAGGCATAGCACAGAAGACAGGATGAGTAGCTCATCTAAACAATCTGCAAGTGTTAATGAACCACATATCTTGACACAGTAATGAAGAAGCATTTGGGCTGAGATTCCACCCTATCACAAACTCAAGAACTGCAGAAAGAAATCTGCCATCTGCGTGAGAAGCTAAGCCCTTGACTGGGTTTCTTTGTACTGCAAAGCGGTCTGTGGTACAAGAGGAGGCTGGCAGAGGTGGCCAGGATGCGGTAACAAGGCTCCACGGTACTGAGGTTGTGGTGCTCTTGCTTTAGCAGCCAGCCCACATGCTTCCAGATAGCCGACTTCTCTCTGTTCTGCAAAATATTCACAAATTCTGCATTTCTGTTAGCAGAGAACCAATTCTTAATCACACTTTAGAGCTCTAACTTAAAAGTGAGATAACCTGATTTCCATTCCAACTGTGAGTCAACCAATATTTTCTTCAATGTGCCACTTGTATGTAAATGGTGCACATGTATATGGGTAAATTATTTCTAATTCTTGCCATAATGAAAGAAACTGTCCCTGATCTATGCCTGTTCTCCCACATGTTCTCCTTTTCCTCTGCATAAATGCCTACCAAAAAAGCAAAACCACATTTTTTCAGCTTATGTCAATTTAAGATCATGCCTTCCTTATATTTCTAGAGAAGAGAAACTTAGCTCCATAAGTTTTTGCACAAATCTTTTCTGTGACTGAGAGACCTCCTGCAGTCATTGGCGTGTCAATAGACTGGAGTAGCTATTAGAACTGACATCAACAATTTCTTAGCTACAACCAACACAGTGCACCAAGGTTGCGCAGATTGCGTCCAAACTGTAGGATCCAAATATTCATAACTTAATCAGAAAATCTACCACACAAATACTTTTCTATCACCACGATTCATCCTGAAAGTAGTCCCTAGCTAGTTCTGCCATCTCTTGTGTTCTATCTGCTATTTCTCTTATTTCCTTTAATGTTTTCTTCAAAATGACCAATGCTAACCCAAGCAGAGCACCTCCACTGAGAAGCCTGTTCCTATTTCTGGTGCAAAGTCTCAGAGAAACATGTAAGTGTCTTCTTATTATTTCCATTTCTGCATTATGAATGCAGCATAAATGTAACCTCCAGTGCCAAGTAGAATATCTTTTTCAATGCAACTTTAATGTGGATTATCAAAAATACTGATTTAAGTTTAATTTCTTTCTAAATATAGGAGTCTAATTCTTGTGAGGTGGCCTCAACATATTCAAGGAATAACTTCTGAGTCATTAAAAGACACTCACACACATACACATAAATATATATACATATAAAAAGACATTCTTAGGTCTTAGTATATTAAACTGGAAAAATCATACTATTGGAAAAGAAAGAATGGGAGACCAGAATCTGTCTAGTCAGTCTTCTTAAATTGAGAGAGCAAGCCTGACCCTAAAAAAAACAGAGATGTAGTGGAATAACACAGCTGGAGAAATGGTGGCATGGAACTTCTCTAACTGGAAGTCCAGTCAGTGTTTTGACAATATGAATAATGAGGACTTTGAGCAGCAGCTATTCCCTGGCTATTCTCTCTATACCCATGATTTATTAGAATCACCAAGGAACACATGCATATTTTATCCTTTAAGCCTTATATGACACATGCTCCCCAAATAATTAAACAAACATGATTAAACTAAGGCATCCAGACATAGCACTGGCTATGTGTACACACAGATCTCATCCCTGCCTTTGACGATGCTTAGCCACAAAATCTTCCTCTTGGAGAGGACAAATTATGAAATTGGACCTTCCTGTGTGTTTTAGGATATCCATTACTGGAAGTACTGATCAGATTTAGGCTAAAGATTCGGTTGAGTTACAAAGATAAGAGATATTATCCCCCAGGTCTGCAGCTGCTGGTTTATAAAAAAGTTTCACTGAAGTACATACAACCTCTCTTTAATCACAGAAGCAATCATTAGGATTACAGCTCTTATCACACAGAGCACCTTGCCTTTGATGAATAAGCTACCCACAAGCTTCTATAATGTTAACAAACCAGATCGATAATTGCTAGCTACCTAGCAATTTGCTGGTGATCATGACCGTGCCATGGCACTCTTGTCCTGCCTACCTGCTGCTTTCACTTTGACCCGTTGGTGCTATTTCAAGCACACAGCAGGCCTTAGCATGAGCTGTGTTGGTCAAAAACTGAGCAAAATCTGAGCTGAGTGAACAGTCACATGAAACTAACCTGGGATTGCTGTTGCTTGCTTCCCAGTTTCAGCCTGAGAAATGTACATAGCATGGTCACTGTTGAAATACAGAAGCACTATAGTTACCCAAACTGACTTGCTCACAGTCATTCAAAGTAAAAATACTCATTTGCAAGTTATTACTGTCTAACTGCTTGCTTAATTTTTGTATTTCAATTTCTTGCTCAGTGGCACCCATTTGCTACCTCACCTTTAAGCCACTTTACAGCTCTCATATTAGTCTGCTTCTGTTTTTCCACCAAAAAACATTTCTTCATATGCTGCCTAAAATGCAAATAGCCAAAATAATTCAAGCATTAAAAGGGAAAACATTCTTTATTCACAATTTCGAGTAAGTATCAAATGGAGAACACACATTAGGTTCTACAGCTTTTGTGCAATTATCTAATTAGTCTATCTAACCATTATATCACAGACAACTCACCTCTCTCCCGCTGTCTCTCCCATAGTTCTGCCTTCACCATGTCTCTGAAACACATCCTGTTTTGGTCAGGGGACTCAGAACAATCCTGTCTTCCTCCTATCTTCATCTTTTTCACTTAGTCTTTGTATTTCTTGGCATGCTACCAGCCTCTGGAACATCTTCAGCACTTCTGCACTGGCTTTAACTGACTTTACTAGATGTTATGGCTCCTCTTCAGTACAAGCTCCATAAACAAATGGGGTCCTTTATGTTGGCTAGCATTCCTGTCTTGTAGAAACTCTTAGCAGAGGTGAAAACTAGTAAAAACTACATAAACTATACTTTAGAAAACTTGTACAAAATCACTAGAAGACTATGTAGTACAAGTTTTATGGCATCACACACATTACAAATGCAGTGCAGTAGACATATTTTTGAGACTGACACTTTTCTGTCATGGCTAGGAGACAGCTAAAAAAACTTTAAGCATTTCTGGACATAATATGACTAGTCTTAGTCTCATTCTCTGTTATCACAAGTGCTTCTTTCTAATGATGTCACAAGGCAAATCTTTATCCTGCTGTTCAAACTGATAATCCTCTGATAATGTTTTAGGCAATTTATTGTTAATTTTTTATTATTATTGTTATTATATACAGTTGTAGCTTATTTGTCATTACATTGATGCCTTAAGGGGTATGCTTAATATTTTAGGGAATTCACTTTAGCTGGTTGGCTGGATATTTTGCAATGTTGAAGGCCAGAAGAGCCTGAGTTCCGGTGTGTTTGCATTCCTGTGTATAGACAAGTGGAGTAGTAAGTCAAAATATAGAGTTAGGCTTCCAGGCCTACAAGGGGCTGAACTGGAATGGAGATAGGTAACAAGGGACCATCCTGTTGGATGTTTAGGGGCCATGGTAGTAAGAGGGACTTTAGTTGGATGGTATGGGGGGAGGGCACTCTGGACTTCATAAGAATGAAGAGACTGTCGTGATTACTCCCTTTGATCACCAGACATCACCAGTAAAGCTGCGCTCTCCCCTTGATTCTTTGTTTCTCAATTTTTTTATCTGTTGCTCTTCAGGCAACAGTTTGGCACCCCGGTTAGACAGGACAGAAGCCATGGATTCATTCCCAGAGCAAGCTCCCAAAAATCCAGGAGAAGGTGGAGATAGCTTTTAACAGGTAAAAGGTGATCTTCAGAGCCGTTACCTTTATAGGTTTGGTTTTTTACCCCTCTGTTTGTTCCTGTGGAAGGAAGGCTGCTTGAGTGTGGTTTTGGACCTCTCAGCCACAGGGAGCAAAGAAAGTTTGGGGTTAGAGGGTCATAGTTACACAGAATTACACAGAATTAACAAGTTTGGAAAAGACCATAGAGACCATCAAGTCCAACGTTTACCTAACTTAACTACCTATCCAACACTAATCCATCATTTAAACCACCTAAATCATGTCACTGAGTTCATCATCCAACCTATCCTTAAACACATCCAGGGATGGTGTCTCACCACCTCCCTGGGAAGCCCATTCCAATGGGGAATCATTCCGTCTGTGAAAAAGTTTCTCCTGA